>JAOPSE010001647.1:0-124031 GCA_029449295.1 Zea luxurians
GACTCACCTTTCTTGCATAGATGGCTTCGCTTACACCCACTTACAGAGGAGATACCCGCTTTAGCTTCAACTACCTTTCCCATGAGGGTTTTCCCTCTATCCTAGGAGGTGTTGAGTGTAGCTGGGTACCCCGCACCACCTCTGTACACGGTGCAGCCGTATGAGGAGCACGTGTGCCGTGTTGCAGGGTTTGGCTAACTTTGGAGCCTCACCGCCTGCTGCCAGGTTGGCGTGCACTGGATTCTGAGATAGTTTAGATTCCAGCGGAGGACACCATCGAGGTCGCAGCTCTTAAGGCTCTTACGACCTTCTGTGGGTATCACCCACTGGAGATGCTAATGCACCCCCACGGACTCTTCCCTACCAAGAAGAGGGATGATCTAATGTGGTGTGACAGAGTATGCCACACGAAGGATGTGTGGGCACTGCACCCCGACCAGGTTGGGAGAGTGACTATTCAGTGCATGAGCACGATGTGTGGCGGAACCTTTCAAATTATTCCAACTTAAGTGCCCAAGTCTCACCTTAGAGGCTAGACCACACTTAAATAGGAATAAAACGTTAGTCCCTCGGATCTAGTCCGACAAGGCCACTAACAGGATTAAGTACCATGTACTCACTCGAAGGTGAGGCACAGAGAAATTACAATAAAGCGTAAACCACAAGTTAAAGGAGTACTTAAGGTTATTACAACATCATTGAAGTTTTGCAAAAGTAGTCATCATTGTTCGGAAATGCAGCGGAAATTAACTAACGATAAATAAGGTAGGATGGGGAAGCCTGGCCCCTCACTCCTCCTGCTCCTCTCCTGCTGAGGTAGGGTCCCACTCGACTGTCCAACCTGGTGGCAAGGTAGACGGCCAAGTCACTCCATCAACCATATCCTCCAAAGAACCTGTAAAAAAATTATGCCACAAGCAAGGTTGAGTGTACTAATACTCAGCTAGACTTACCCGGTGTGAGGACTCTACTCCTCTACCTCTAGACATGCAACTGTTTGGCTGAGGGAGTTGGTTTGCCAAAAGCACTAGCTGAGTCTAAAATCAAGTTTTAGCTTATCAAGTTTTAGTGTGATTCTCTTAAGACTAGATGTATACCTAGCTAATCATACATGGTATCAGGCATTTTAACAATCAACATCTTTTGCCAATCAACTCATTTCCACTTATTACTCAATGTAGCAGCATGGATCAAGCAGTCTCATTAGCTGCGAGAGGCAGACTATTCGGATCGAGTTTTTAAAACCTTGCAAGGTAAACCTAAACACATGACGTGGCGAGGCACTCCGTCCCCACACACATCAACTGTCCAAATTTGATTCCCTGGCAACAGAACAGGGCTCACCGCCTTGGCGTACAATGCCTCACTGACACCAGACTGCCGTCGTGCAGTGACCGCACTTGTACCCACCATAACCGGAATGGGAGACCACGTCTCAGGTCGCGTGAGGGGTAAAGTCTGCGTGCAGGTTCACTGAGGTACTAGGCTTACCGATTTACCATATTTTCTCGGCATGTGCTTAGTACGTTCAAACGCTTGACACACGGTACCACACCTTAATCCTTATTCCAATTTTCTGTCTCGTAGACAACGCATCCCCATGGATTGTTGTCCACAGACCATCATCATTCCGATATAAAAATGGATACAACCAATTCCTGACCTCGCACGAGTGCTAGAAAAATCACTCGACTTCTACCGAGATCCCTAATTAGTAAAGCAGCTACTCGACATAGCATACTAGTATCCATCTCAAAGGAATCCTGAGTTGATGCAACTAGGGTTTCAAACAACTCCTACACTTAAGTGCACAATACAAACCTACAATCATTAAGTGCAGTAAAATAGCATATATAAATGGTTATGCATAAAATCGGGGCTTGCCTTCCAAAGCTGGGGTAGGTAGATCCTCGATGGGAGGCACTGGTGCTGGCTCCTGGACTACCTCCTGAGCAACTCCTTGCTCTGGAATGAGGACATACTCTCCGTCAGCGAGATTACAATCTATCGAATGCAATGAATAAGATACATGTCTATTAATGACATGTCAATTTAGTAAATACTATGTATGGTGAAACAATTATGAAAACAGTGGGTATACTAGGGTTTCTTTATCGATGGTGCTCTTAGGGTTTGGTATACAACTATTTTGGGGTCTTAGTGAACTTAAGGATTTTAATCATCTCCTTTATGTTTATTAGACTCTTAGGAGGATTTAGTTGTACATTATTAATTTCTTCCACAATTTCCATTTTACTTTCTATTATGCTTATTATTGAGTGCTTTTGAACTACCATGGCAATTTAGAATATTCTAAAAATGTTGCAAAAAATTATAGTAGGTAGACATTGGTCTCTGTAGTTTATCAAAAAAATTTGAGGTCAGAATTAATTCAGATAAGCCTTGTGCAAAAATAACAAAAGTGAGGGGTAGATAGTCACTTTGTACTACAACTCTGATTTAGGTGAGGGCTTTGGACTATTTTTACCAAGATTCATGTGTGATAATAGGTCTCTGTGCCAAAAATCACAGAAAGTGACATAATGGTTATTTAGTTGTGATTTTCTAAACTTTAATGTCAAAAAGGTACTTATAACTAACTTGTTATTTGAAAAATATCAAACAACAAGAATTCTATTTTTCCTAGATTCATACTAGCATATTATGAGTTATCCTAAAGATTGGGGTGGTTTCTCCTTAGGGTTATTTTTCTAAGATTTTTCTAAGTTCTCACTGTTTTTAAGAAATAAAATGTGGTGCATTTCTTTTGTACTAACAGAGGGTTCAACAAAATTTTCTTGTGAACTATATTACCTAAGTAAGTTAGAAAAAATATGGTTGCCCTCAGGTTCTTATTTGAAACTCCCTTTTACATTTTCCTAAGGTTTGGACCAATACAAGTCTTAGTGGTTAACCTCTTCTTAACTAAGTGTACTGGGGATTTAAACATTTTTAAACAGGGTAGTTAGTGGTTAAGCATGTCTTTGAATTTTCTTACCCTCAATCCAAAAGTATTCCTATTTTCCCTCTATTTATTTAGTTTTGGGCAGTACACTTAATTAAATTAAAACTCTAAAAAGTCTTCAGTACTAAGGGTGTTTGTTATTTTTCCTAAGTAGTTCATAATATTTAAGACCTAGCAAAATTAGTTTGACTAAATTTGGCTGGATAAATTTCGAGTTATGAATTTTTCAAGTTTTGCATTCATTTTAAAAGAATAAAGTTTAAAAGGTTTAAGGAAAACTAGTTTGCACCGAGGCCCCTCTTGTTTCCTCTAACTATTTCTTTCAACGGTGCCCTTGCGAAACTATTCCCTTGAGTCACTGACCTCGCAAAAACCCCCTGGATTTTCTTTCTTTCAACCCGGCTCCTCCCCCCTTGTAACAGTAACCGCGAAGAGGAAAAACGGGTGGCGTGGCTTACCGGCGGCGAGGGAGGTCCGGCGAAGGGCTAGGTGAGGTCCGGGAGGTCCTGGCGGTCACGTCGAGGTGCAAGTCGTCGATGGTGATGACCGGAATAGGTCTTACCGCGTGCGCAGGCAGCCGGGCTCGTCGGTGGCGTGTGCTCCGACCTACTCACGGCGGTAGGGCTCAATCAAATGGCACAGGGAGCTTCACGGGATGCTAAGGATGCTATAGGTACAAGGAACCGACGTATGGCTTACCGTGGAGCTCGGTCCTACGTGCGACGATGGTCGGTTGAAGTCTAGCGACATTGATCCGGCGTCTCCAGCGAGGTATTGTTCAATCCGCAGCTCGGGGAGCTTCACCGAGGTCTGGAGAAGCTAACCTAAGGGTCGGATGGGGTGGAGAATGGTTGGTTTGGCCGGTCTACAGTGGCCGTGGCTTGCACGGTCGCTGGCACGCCGTTCTCAGGGCAAACGCCGGCGAACTCGTGCTCGGGCTGGGTCTGGGATGCGAGGGGGTGTACGGTCGAGACCGGGGTGGCTTTTATAGCCGCGGGCGCGGGGTTGGCACGACGCGGGGCTGCGCGCGCGGGCTGAGCGCCGAGGGCGTGCTCTGGCATTGCCAGGGCGCGTCAAACACGTGGCCGTGTTCATCTGCCCAAGTTCTTGCGCCTGAAGAGGTCACAACTGTGTGAATCTCGCCAAAGGTCTTGTGCAAGATTTCATCTTGGCACCTAGGGCTAGCTAGTTTGTGTAAGTTCCAATGGAAGATCTGCCCTAGCTTACAATATATGTGGGCGCCACGTCTTGTCTGTCTGCCCTGTTCACCAGTGACAAAACTGAGCCAAACCATGTCAAACGACCTTGGTTTGATTTCAAATTTTTCAGGGGTTTGCCTTGGATAATTTGGCCACTTTTTGTTATTTGGTTCAAGTGGTTTTGGCGCCAGTACAAGGGTGAACACATTTGATCTTTGGGCTAGGGTTGGTTTTGGGACTTAGAGAATTTTGAATGGCTCTAGTGTGCTCCCCACTTGGTGAGTTGTTTTGGGGTTTTTGTTGGGCCTTTTTGTAATACCTTCCTCAAGACATTTTGTAGATTTACTAATATACTTCATCTTTGGTCCCCTTTTATGATTTGACCATTTACACAATCTTTTCCTTCTAATCCCATATTTAGGGTTAAATGGCTTAAAAGGGGATTTAGGGTTTTAGAATCTTTTCATGAGTGAGAATGTATGAAGGCTAGGGTGTCTCTTTTGTTATGATCAATACTTAGCTTAGCCATGATTCTAAGGCTTTTAGTACCTTCACTTCCTATTTTACATATTGGATTAGAGGCCATAGGTGTGCTCCTTTGGCCAGGGCCTTGGGTAACACCTGGGGTGTTACACGATGTATCGCCTATAGGCTTAGCAAAGTGATGCCATGACACACTTGGCAGGTCTAGGTCGAATTGCCAAGACAACCCTCAATGACAGGGAGGTCTTTGTGGTAGATTTGTCCCTTGAGTTGTTGGAGAAAGACCTCCAAATCGAGCAGATGAGTACCCGCACCCATGAGCTCCAGCAACAAGTGGAGATCATGGACAATACCATTAAGGTCCTAGAGAACCAACTCCATGATGTGTAGGTCGAGCTGGATGAGACCAATGCTCATCTAGAAATGCACCACCAGGAGATGCAGCAGGGAATGGAGGTGGAGGAAGACAGCGAGGAGGAGGACCCTAAGGAGATCGAGCCAGCTTCTAGCCTAGACACCGCTCACTCTAGAGGACCCCCTTCGCCTGAGTGTAGTGCCACCTCTGTTTCTTGCGATTAGATGGGTTAGCAAAGAACATGTTTGGAAGTTGTACTACTCATAGCTTAGCTTTTGGCACCTCATGATGTACTAGGCTAGAGAGTTGAGTCCTTCAGACAAGATGTAACCAAGGGAAAACTTCTTTTGATTAATGAAAAATGGATGTTTTAAGCTTCAAGTTGTGATTCGAGCTTGACCCTGTCCAATACCAAGTCTCGAAATGCATTGGATTTTACTGCTTATTCCTTAATAATTAAGCTAGTCTTGCAAGCATAGATTATGAGCATAACAATAGGAAATTACTACAATACAGATGGCTGCAAAAGCATGCTGTGGACAGAATGAGCAAGTTCCCCCACCACCACCACAGGCTCCCATAATGTAGGAGTTGATGGCTTAGCAGAATGAGACTCTATGACAACTGGTGTAACACCAGCCTCAGCTGCATCATTTTGGGGGTGGTGGATAGCAACAACATCCACAGGCGGTAGCTAACTACCAGGAATTCCTTAGTACTCAGCCACCACTATTCACCAGGACCGAAAACCTGTTAGATGTAGATGTATGGCTCAAGGTAGTGGAATCCAAGTTCCCCCTTCTCACTAGAGCTTGCCCTGATGCAGCTAAGACTCGTTTCGCTGCCCAACAACTCCGTGGACCCACTAGGACATGGTGGGACCACTTTCTTTCCATGCAGCCAGCTGACCACGTGGTGACTTGGGATAAGTTTAAGGCCGCATTTAGAAGACATCACATCCCAGTAGATATTATGGACCACAAGCTCAATGAATTCCTGGCTCTAACTTAAGGAACCCGCACGGTACTCGAGTATGCACAGGCCTTCAACGATCTATGCCAGTACGCCGGTTACCATGCGGACACTAATGAGAAGAAGAAGGATAGATTCTGGAGAGGCCTCAGCACAAAGCTCCGAGAATGTCTCAACGCTATCCGGGCAGATAGCTACAATGAGCTAGTCAACTTGGCCATCTCCCAAGAAGACTGCATCATGGCTCATCGGGTCGAGAAAAAGAGGAAGGTACTGATGATAGGATCCTCAAAACAACCTCAGCGGGTCAGGATTGTCTCCAACAATCAGAGCTAGGGACCTCAGTAGAAATTCAGATGTTGGGTGATAAGGCCACCTCAGCAGCCACAAGCATCCAACCGCCCTCCAGCACCCGCTCAAAGGAACAAGCAGCCTCAGCAGCAACCACAATAGTATCGTCAGGGAAATTGGAACAAGTGCTACACCTATGGCAATGTTGGCCATTATACCAAGGATTGCCCTCGAAACCAACCAAGACCAGGACCCATTGCAACTCAAACAAGAGCAGGAAGCAGAAAGTGCAAGTTAAGAAGGGAAGGCTGTACTTCACTACTCTAGAGGACCTTCTAGAAGGAGCACCCATCACGACCGGTACCTTTTCAGTTTTAAATCAGCCAGGAATAATTCTATTTGACTCTAGTGCATCGCATAGTTTTATTAGTGCAAAATTTAGTGTCAAATGCCAATTGCCTTTCTATCTTACCAAGGGGGCCTATATGATAACAACGCAAGGGGGCAAGGTTGCAACCTATCAGTTGATATGTAGTGTGCATATCCAATTAGGGGTAAAAATTGCAAGACCATCCTTCTCATTTTGGGAATAGAAACCATCTACATCATTTTGGGGACTGATTGGATGACCCAACACCAAGTTCTACTAGACGTAGCTACACGAGCCCTTGAAATCCGATCCCCAACTTGTGGAGAGCTCACCTTGTGCTTGCCTAGCCAAGGGAGTACTCGATTGTGTGCTTATTCCATGATAGAACTGCCCTTGGAGAAGATTCTAGTGGTCTAGAGTACGCCGATGTTTTCCCAAACGAGTTGCCAGGAATGCCGCCCAACCGAGACATAGAGTTCGCCATAGAATTGCAACCAAGTACTGCATCTATCTCTAAAAGACCCTATAGAATGCCACCAGCCAAACTAGTAGAATTGAAGAAATAATTGCAAGAGCTGCTGGACATGGGATTCATACGCCCAAGTACTTCACCTTGGGGATGTCTAGCCCTATTCGTGAGGAAGGATGAAAGTCTAATGGTCTGCATATATTACCGCCCTCTCAAAGTGGTAACTATCAAGAACAAGTATCCTTTGCCTCGTATTGATGTTCCTTTTAACTAATTAGTTGGAACCAAAGTGTTTTCCAAGATAGATATTTGCTCTGCTTATCATCAAATCAAGATCTGGACAAGTGACATCCCAAAGACGACCTTCTCAACAAGATATGGGCTCTATGAGTATCTGGTGATGTTGTTTGGAGTGACCAATGCACCAACATATTTCATGTACCTGATGAACTCAGTGTTCGTGCCTGAGTTGGACAAATTCGTGGTAGTGTTCATTGATGATATTTTGGTATACTCAAAGAATGAAGCCGAGCATGCCAAGCATCTGCATATAGTGCTCTAGAGCCTAATAGATCATCGTCTATATGCCAAATTCTCCAAATGTGAATTCTGGCTGAAGGAGATTAAGTTCTTGGGTCATACTTTCTCTCAAGAAGGAATCGTAGTTGACCCAACAAGGTACAAGAGGTGATGGATCAGAAGCCTCCTACCATTGTTCGCTAGATTCGAAGTTTTCTGGGATTAGCTGGATATTATCCCTGATTTATTCTAGACTTCTCTAGGAGCACCAAGCCAATGACTGAATTGTTGAAGAAAGGAGTGAAATTTGAGTGGAGTCAGAACTGTGAAGATGCCTTCCACACCTTAAGGCAGCAGCTGACCATCGCACCAGTGTTAGCCAACCTGACAATGCCAAGCCATTCAAAGTGTATTATGATGCTTTGGGCACTGGGCTTGGTTGTGTTTTAATGCAAGACAACCAAGTTATTGCCTATGTGTCACGAGCACTAAGACACATGAGCAGAATTATCCGACAAATGATCTGGGGCTAGCGGCCGTAGTTCACACCTTGAATATCTGGAGGCATTACTTAATGGGAGCTCATTGCAACATATATACTGATCACAAGGGCCTCAAGTACATTTTTACCTTGGCTGATCTCAATATGAGTCAAAGAAGATGGTTAGAGTTAATCATGGATTATGACCTAGCAGTGCACTACCACCCTAGAAAAGTCAATGTGGTAGTTGATGCGTTAAGTCGCAAAGCACAGTGCATTGCCTGATTATGGACTCTCGTGTCAACACCTTGTGTGATGACTTAAACAAATTGAGTATAGAAGTTGTAACACCCCTGGTGTTATGAGAACTAAAAATTTGGCATGTCATCATATGCACTTGCATTAATTGCTTGATAGACCTAGAATGCATTCACTAGGGTAACAAAATTACAAAAGGGTGAGGTTGTGTCGTTTCAAAGAGAGCAAGAGAAGTTCAAAGGCCTTGTTTGAAATCTAGTACAAGCAAACAACTTTTAAACCAATGGTAATTTGGACATGAGCTCTATACACTAAACTTGGGTTTGAGCTCAAGGGTAATCTTGTTTTTAGTAGGATGCAATAAATTGAGGAAACACTTGAAGCAGATCAAGTCCAATTTCAACTCTAAACTAGCCCAAAAGTGGATTTTAAGATCTAGCTATGTTTTGATAAAAGTCTATATACCGAAGTTATGGAGCTTAGAAAAGTGAACAATTTTCATATTTGGAGCTCTCCAAGTGGTGAGAGAGAATTTGAAGTAAATTCCAAAAGATCAGATGTGGGTCAGTTTGGAATCAGCCTAAAATAGTTTTGTTTACTGTTTTTGGATTCCACTAACTTTTAACCCATGAGTATTTTGAAAACAGTTGCTGCAGCAAACTTGTAGAATAGTTATAGGAGAACAACTTGTATTAAGTGTGGTAGTCCTAAAACCATATGGAACTAGATGTAAAGCTTGCTCAAAAGTGGAATGTCAGACTCTGAATTTCAGACTTAGTGCACAAATCAGGTTCTGCAGCTTTATGTTTTGGGAGCAGCTTTAGAGCCTGTTGGTGGCTGATCCATACAGTTATGAGTTAAAGTTTTTATGCCAAAGTGGAAGACCACATGTTGGTGTGCTAGTCTGGCAAAATGTCATACCCATAAATCTATTTGAAATTAGGAGAAAAAGTGATCCAAAATAAGGTTATCAGATTTCCAAAGTTTGAGATTGTGAATACTGACTGAATCTGGAATTCAGTGTTGTGAGAGCTGTTTTGGAGTTCTTTTGTGGCTGATCTATGATGTTTTATGTGGCGGAACCACCCGAATTATTCTAGCTTAAGTGCCCAAGTCACACCTTAGAGGCAACAACACACTTAAATCGAAATAACCCGTCAGTCCCTTAGATCTAGTCTGATAAAGCCATTCCCCGAGATCAAATACCACTAGCCCACTCGAAGGTGAGTCACAGAGAGAATACAATAAAGCATGAAACCTCAAATTAAAGTACTGGAGTTATTACATAAATCAGAGTTTTTAAGTAAACTAAAACAAGTTCGTAATTTAAACTGCAGCGGATAGTCGATAGCGTCGAATCCTGAGGAATAGGGCAAGGCCTAGCCCACTACTCCTCCTGCTCCTCTCCTGCTGGAGCAGCATCCCACTCGACCGTCCAACCCGGTGGCAGGGTGGAAGGCCAAGTCACACCGTCAAACATGTCCTGAAGCGTACCTGCAAAAATGGTGCCACAAGCAAGGCTGAGTATACTAATACTCAGCTAGACTTACCCGGTGTGAGGAATATAATCCTCTACCTCTAGATCATGTAGCTGTTTGGTTGAGGGGTTTGGTAAAGCACTAGCTGAGTCTAAAATCAATTTTAACTTTTCCAATTCTAGTATCATTAACTTTAGCTAAGTTTGTGTCTTCTAAAGCATACATGGTAGCAATCATTTAGTACAATCAACATGTTATCTCGAATCAACCTCATTTCAATTTTTACTCAATGCAGTACAAGGGGTGAAGCAGTCTCATTAGCTGCGAGAAGCAGACGATTTGAATCGAGTTTTAAACCTTGCAAGGTAAACCATCGATTCCCCGTTCATGGCCAGGGCTCACCGCCTTGGCATACAATGCTCCACTAACCCTGGCTGCCACCGTGCACTGGTCGCACTTGTACCCACCATAGCTAGCATGGGAGACCTAGTCTCAGGACAAGTGAGGGGAAAGTCGGCGCCTGGCTTCACTCAGGTACTAGGTTTACCGGTTACCATATTTTCCGACATGTGTTTAGTACTTTCAAACGCTTGACTCAGGTATCCACACATTAATCCTTAATTCCATTTCCGTCTCATGGACATGGCATTACCGTGGATCCAAGTCCATAGACCATCATATATCATGTTATCAAGATGAATACAATCAATTCCTGACCTCGTGTGAGTGCTAGAAAAATCACTCGACTTCTACTGAGATCCTAATTAGCAAAGCAGCTACTCGACCTAGCATACTAGTATCCATATCAAAAAGGAATCCTGAGTACATGCAACTAAGGGTTTCAAACAATTCCTACACTTAAGTGCACATACAAGTCTACAAACATTAAGTGTAGTAAAGTAGCATATATAAACTGGTTATGCATAAAACCGGGGCTTGCCTTCAAATGCTGGGGCTGCAGGGAGATCCTCTGTGGCAGGCTCGGGAGTTGGCTCCTGGTCTTCCTCGTGGATAGCTCCTTGCTCGGGAATGAGCACGTACTCTCCGTCAGCGAGGATGCAATCTAATGAATGCAATGAGTAAGATATAATTATGCCATGACATGCAATGTGGTAGTAATAGAGATGATTAATTGATAAGTAAAGTTAAATCTTACTACTGGAGTTCTAGTGGTATACTTAGCCAATTTTTTTAGGATCAAGTATGGTTAGGTTAAATGGTTAGATTATTTTAGTGTTCCAATGATTTACCTCTAATGTCTTAGTGAAAGTTTATTATGATTCCTAGCTGAATTCATTGGGGTGAGATTCATTATCCTTACCAATTTATCTCTTCTCCTTTTTCTTTTATGCTTTTAAGGTGGGCTTGAACTACAACCTAGTTCTATAAATTTCCAAAACATCTGTAAAAATTACAGTAGCTTCTCACTGTGTGTAACGCTTAGTCTTAAAAATTTAGGCTCAAAATGTTAAGGGTTCTCTCTGTACAAAATTATCAAGTTGTAGGGCAGAGGGAGTGCTTTGAACTACAACTCTCCTTTAACTGTGGATTTTTCCTTAAAGCTTATTTTTGCTGGCATTTAGGTGTAGTAATATGACTTTGTACCAAATTTTAGCCACTAACACCTATGGTTCATTTTACTGTGATTTTCTAAAGTTCTTGGTCAATGGGTGCTTTCTACTACCACTATACTTAAAAAATGTCAAACAACAGATTTCTAATTTTTCCTATCTTCTTATTTGTGCAAGAGCAATCATTCTAAAATTTGGCAACTTTTTGCTCAAGGGAATGGGGTAGAAATTCTTGGATTATATGACCTTTTTCATGGGGTAGGGGTAATGGGTGTTACCTTACATTTTTAAATAGGTTTCATATTTTTCTCTGGTGGTCTACTTCATCAATAGTTGAGTAAAAATTTAATTGCCTACTTTTGCACAATTTTAGGCTTCCTTATGATTTAATTAGAACATGGGCCAATTCCATATTTTAATTGTTTAGCTCAATTATTGTGAGGGGTTGGGGTGTCTATTATTTTTGTAGTCGTGTTCTAGCTGTTAGGAGTCCACTGAATTTTCTTTACCCTTTTTATAGTGGTCCTTGTATTTTTAATCATGGTTTTGCTTGATTTCTTAGTGCCTAATAAATATTTAACCTTGAAACAGCTCTGGACTAGGTTTTTCTGTATTTTTCCTATGTTCCCTATCACTTAAGTATACTAGGAAAAATGTGTTCCTTCACTGTTTATTATTTTCCACTACTTTCCTTAATTTTCTAAGTTTTGGACAGATATAGTCTTTAATAGCAAAACTTGAGTTAATCTTGTATAGTGGGTGCTTAGTATTTTTAAACAGTGCATATGTTGGGTATGAATCTCCACAAAATTTCTTAAGCCTAGCACAGAAGCATTTCTATTTTTCTTTGTATTTATAAGGTTTTGGAAACTTCCTTATTTAATTCAAAACTCTAAAAATTAATACAGAAAATATGGGGTTTACTATTTTACCCGATAGTTCATATTATTTTGAATCCAGCAAAATTTGTTTGACAAATTTTTGTTAAATATTTCTCAAGTTATGAATTTCCTAAGTTCTCTATTCATTAAAAAGAATAATTAGAAATGGTTAAATTGGAAATGACTTTGCATGGGGGTTTTACTAAACCTAACCCGAGGTGCTTCCCCAATTAAACAGTGCTCGCGGAGGAGGAAAGGGCGGAGGGGCTTACCGGCGGCGAGGTTGCTCCGGTGAGGTGGTCGAGGGCGTAGGGGAGGTTGTGACGGTCACGTTGATGTGCGGATCGTCGCCGGGGATTATGGGAATAGGCCGGTCCACAGTCCACGTACGTAGGCGGGGGAGCTCGTCGGCGGCGAGGGCTCCGACCTATCCAGGGCGGGAGAGTTCAAATTAACTGGTTAGCGAGCTTCACTAGGTGCCAGGGGAGGCATGGACGTGCGGTGGCGGGCGGCCGAAGTCCGACGATGGTGATCTCACTTTTCCGGTGGGGCAGGGCCTCGATCCTTGTTTGTAGAAGCTTGACGGCTCCTCGGGGAAGCTGTCCAGAGGCTCGGGTGAGGCTAGGGGTCTCTGGAAATGGCTGGCCGCGGTGGCCGGCGCTCGGGTGGCTCGGGCGGGCGGCGCAGAGCTCGCCGGAGCTAATGACGGGGTCTGGTCAGCCAGGGTAAGTGTGGAGTGAGGTGTGGCGCGTCTGGGGGTGGTCTTTAAGGGCACGGGCGAGCACGGCCGAGGGTGGCTCTGACACGCGCTTACGGGGTGCGCGGGCGAGCGCCAGTGCGCGCTCTGGCGCCTGGGCACGGCGTCGAGCATGAGGCAGCGCAGAGAGTGGTCAAGTTAAAGTGCGGATTGGCTCCAAATCTTCGCGATTATGGCCATGATCCCGTTGAGAGATCTCTTCATATGACCTTCCTTTGTCGTTTATGTGTGGAGGCTTATGGGTTTTGCTGAATGGAGCCAAAGATATGGAGTGATGAAATCTGGTTTGTCTCACTTCTGAAACCCGAGATGAAATCCAAGATTTGACATGTCTAGGGCATGAATCTTTATGCTATCTTCCCACACGTTGTAGAGGGGTTAATTTAGCACAATTTTGTCAATGGGGACTTAAGGATTTGAGCTAGGGATCAAGGTGAACGTGCTCGAGTTCTAGGTGAGGGCTGAAATTCAGAAATCTGAATTTTCATATTTCCCTAGAGAGCTCCCACTTGGATGGCCTTTTTGGGGATTTTAGTTAATTATTTTGGCTAAACTTTTCTAATAGTTATTGTAGCTTAATTAGTGTATATCAACTTTTATAATTGGCCTAATCCATGATTCCATGTTTTTCATGGTCTTTTTACCAATTTCTTTCTTTTTACTTAAATGGCCCATTTAAGGTTATTCTAGGGTTTAGACATTTTTCCCCACTTTGAGTGCATGATATGATTTAGGCATGATTCTTAAGACAAAAAGACTTAGTTGAATTTGTGTTCCCAAGTTTTTGGTGTCTTTTGCTCAATTTGATTAACATGAGATAATGGTTCTTGAGTTAGCACTGAGAAGAACCCTAGGTAACACCGGGGTGTTACAGCCTTCCCCCCTTAAAGGAATCTCGTCCCGAGATTTGGGTTGGAGTCCTCCAGGGTGAAGAGAAGGTTATGGCTTGCTTGAATTTGGTGGTTTGTTCATTAAGGTTCTTCTTAGTAAACTGCTCTTCGAATGTCATCCCCTTTGCAACTTCAGAAGGAAGTCCTTTTAGTTTTAGTTTTACAACTAACTCACTTTATGTTAAGATCATTTTTCTTATATTTAGATTCAAAGGGCAAAGGAGGGGTTGGGCATGGTTACGTACCGATTCCCTTAGGTACACAATCGGGGAAGTTCGAACATAGAAATTCCTCGGTCTCCCAAATAGCCTCTTCCTATGAGTGATTGCTCCATTGGATCTTATACATTTTGATCGACTTAGCCCGAGTTGATCTTTCTTTGCAATCCAGAACCTTGGAAGGGTACTCTTTGTATGATAGATCCGGCTCTATCTCCACTTCTGGTTCTGCTATGATCTCAGTCGGCAATCGAACACATTTCTTCAGTTGGGATACATGGAATACATTGTGGATGGCAGACATTTTTGGAGGTAACTTTAATTTGTATGCCACGGGTCCACATGTTTCCATGATCTCATAAGGTCCAATGTAGTGAGGGGCTAGCTTGCCTTTGATCCCAAACCTTTGCACACCTTTGGTGGGGGATACTTTAAGATATACGAAATTTCCCACTTCAAACTGGAGGGGTTTTCTTCTCTTATCATGGTAACTCTTCTGCCTGGCCTGAGCAGCTTCTAGATTTTTCCTGATTAGTTTGACTTTCCTTTCGGCTTCAGTCACTAAGTCAGGTCCAAAAATTTCTCTTTCTCCAGGCTGAGGCCAATTGAGGGGTGTTCGACACCTTCTTCCATATAGGGCTTCAAAAGGTGCCATATTTAGGCTGGACTGATAATTGTTGTTATAAGCAAACTCTGCCAATGAGAGGTACTTATCCCAGTTCTTGCTGCAATCGATCGCACAAGCCCTTAGCATATCTTCAATAATTTGATTGACCCTTTTGGTCTGACCATCAGTCTGGGGGTGGTAAGGTGAACTCCTTATTAGCTTGGTTCCCAACGACTCTTGCAATTGCTCCCAAAATCTGGCAACGAATTGGGCTCCTCGGTCAGAGACAATGGTCCGAGGTAATCTGTGCAAACACACGATTCAGTCAATATACAACTCTGCATACTTCTGAGCCTTATCGGTGGTGTGCACTGGAAGAAAATGTGCCACTTTTGTCAATCGGTCCACAATGACCCAAATCGAGTCATGATGCTGAGGGGTGTTGGGCAGACCCACTATGAAATCCATGATGATGTCATCCCATTTCCATGAAGGGATAGGGGTTGCAAGGCACCAGCTGATTTTAAGTGGCTTGCCTTTATCCTCTGACATGTGTCACATTCCGATACATATCAAGCTATTTCCCTCTTCATTTTGGTCCACCAATACAGGGCTACAGATCATGGTACATCTTGGTGCTTCCTGGATGCATGGAGAATTTGGAGAGATGAGCCTCATCCAAGATTTTATTCTTGAGATCCTTATTTTTAGGAACCACCAATCTATCTTCAAACCACAATATACCCTTCCTATTCTGGCGAAAACACTTATACTTTTCTGTCTTCTTATGAAGGTTCTCCTTAATAGTTTGCACTCCCTTGTCATTCAGTTGGGCCATAATTATCTGGTCTTGCAAGGTTGACTCAATGGAAATGTGAGACAAAGCTCGAGAAGAAATCACTTCGATCTTCATTTTGCTCAACTCATCACATAGGGTATTGATGCGAGAATCCATCATAACACAATTGCATTGTGACTTTCGACTCAAGGCATCAGCTACCACATTGGCTTTTCCTGGGTGGTAATGTACCTCCAGGTCGTAGTCCTTGATCAGCTCTAGCCATCTTCTCTGCCTCATGTTGAGATCAGCCTGAGTAAAAATGTACTTGAGGCTCTTATGATCTGTGTAGATGTTGCAGTGGGTTCCCATTAAATAGTGTCTCCACATCTTCAATGCATGAACCACGGCTGCTAACTCCAACTCATGAGTGGGATAATTTTGCTCGTGAGGCCTGAGTGCCCTTGATGCGTAGGCAATGACCCGGTTCTCTTGCATCAAAACACAACCCAATCCAGTGCCAGAGGCATCACAGTACACATCAAATGGCTTGTTGTTGTCGGGTTGCGCTAATACTGGTGTTGTGGTCAGATGCTGCTTCAAGGAGTGGAAAGCATCTTCGCACTTCTGACCCCAATCAAATTTGGCTCCCTTCTTCAACAATTTAGTCATGGGCTTCGCAATTCGAGAGAAGTCTGGAATGAATCTTCGATAATAACTGGCCAATCCTAGAAAGCTTCGAATCTGATGGACAATTGTTGGTGGCTTCCAGTTCATCACCTCTTGCACTTTATCTGGATCAACAGCTATACCAGCCTGAGAGATAGTGTGACCCAAGAATTTGATTTCTTTCAGCCAAAAATCACATTTAGACAGTTTGGCATAAAGACGGTGCTCTCGTAGATGTTGGAGCACTACATGCAGATGACCGACATGCTCTTCTTCATTCTTTGAGTACACCAAGATATCATCAATGAAAACCACCACGAACTTGTCTAGTTCAGGCATGAAGACAGAATTCATCAGATACATGAAGTATGCTGGCACATTAGTCAGCCTAAAGGACATCACCAAATACTCATATAGCCCATATCTGGTTGAGAAGGCAGTCTTTGGAATATCACTTGCTAGTATCTTGATCTCATGATAGCCGGAGCGAAGGTCTATTTTGGAAAACACTTTGGCTCCGACCAATTGATCGAAAAGAACATCAATACGAGGCAAGGGATACTTGTCTTGATAGTCACCGCATTGAGTGGGCTGTAATCTATACATAGCCTCAAGCTTTCATCTTTCTTCTTCACAAACAAGGTTGGACATCCCCAAGGCAAAGTACTTGGGTGGATGAAACCCTTGTCCAACAATTCTTGCAATTGATTCTTCAATTCTGCCAATTCAACGGGTGGCATCCGGTAAAGCCTCTTGGAAATAGTTGTTGTTCCCGGTGGCAACTCGATGGCGAATTCAATATCCCCGGTCTGGTGGCATTCCTCGCAACTCATCAGGAAAATCATCAGCAAACTCACGGACCACTGGAATCTTCTTCAAGGGTAACTCTATCATAGCAAAAGCACATGATTGAGTAGATTCATGGCTAGGTAGATACAAGGTGTTGGGGCGAAGGCAAAGGCGCCACCCTTCGCTCGAAGCCTTCGCTGCAGCAGCTGAACTGACAGAAACAAAACAGGCGGGGACACCCTTCGCTCCTTCCGTTCCAGGCGAAGACTGGCGACGAAGGGCATCCCACGGCGCGGCCTCGCCCAGCTCGGAGGCCCACGTGCAATCCGGCCCGTCGTAACGGGCCCCGCTTGGCCGCCCTGTGTTACGGGCCTATGTTGTAAAAGCATTCCTGTAATTACGGTCTGTAACCTCGCTTTATGGGAATATTCTTGGGATAACCTAGATACCTGAGGGCACATGCGTCCTTAGCTCAAGGTGCTGCGCGCTCAGGTACCTATAAATACCCCTGTACAGTGCCCGTGAGAGGACAGATTAACAGAGCTTTTGCCATCACACGCGAGTGCCCTGTTGTCATCACCGTTCACCCGTGTTGGATCCCCTTGTAGTTGAGAGCAAGTTCCAACATTTGGCGCCCATCGTTCGTGCTACGAGAAAAACCACCCGCGATGGCACCCAAGAGAGCTAACCCGAAGGCTGACGAGGCTGCGAAGGCAGCACTGCTCGCCGCAAGAAAGGGCAAGGCCCTCGCCCTCACCCAATCCACCCACCAAGAGGCCACTGAAGACGACACCCTCCGCACCTGCGAGCCTGAGGGACAACCGCAGCCACCCTCAGGCTTCGCACCACCAGAGGGCGCGGACCTCGCCGAGGACGGTGAGGTCCTCGGCGTCTCGGCAGAAGAACAGCTACAGCTGCGCGCCCTGCGCCTCAAGACCCGCAATCTCCAGAGGCAGAAGGAGATACTGGAGGCCAAGCGCCAACGCGTGTCCGCACTAGCCAAAGTGCGGCAAATGATACGCGACGAAGAGCACAAGGCCCAGGAACTCGAGCGGGAGATCGCGCTGATGCAGCGCGAAGGCCACCTCGGCCTGCAGCACGAGTCACCCCTCCAGCAGCGCGCACACGACGACGACACGCGCGAAGGCCACCCCGGCCTGCAGCATGGGCCACCCCTGCAACACCGCGCGCAGCCAGAGGACCCGCGTTTCCCTCAACGCGACCACACCTTCCCGCACGCCGCGCCATTCCAGGGGGTCAACTATCTCGATGAGCGAAGTCCCCTGGCGCCTCACCTGCAAGTGACGCCGTGGCCAGCTAACTTCCGGGCAGGGACCTATCCCAAGTACAACGGCAGCACCGACCCGGCTCAATACATAATGAGTTACCAGGTCGCCGTCGCATCGTCCGGGGGGATGACGCCACAATGGCAAAGTCTTTCATCATCGCCCTCGAGGGCCCCACACTCACCTGGTTCACCAGGTTGCCTCCGCTGTCCATCGATTCCTGGAGAAGTCTCTGGGACAAGTTCCTGGTCAACTTCCAAGGGTACCACCCAGACACCGACGCCCTGGCCGAACTCTCGCTCTGCAAGCAGCTAGAGAAGGAGACCCTGAGGGAATATTACCGCAAATTCCTGACACTCAAGTCACAGCTACCCTCAGTCGATGACCAGATTGCCATCCACTATGCTATCAGTAGTCTTCGCGCCGGCGTCCTTTACAGCCACTGCATCAGAGATCCGCCAAAGAACCTCCAAGAGTTATACCAGCTGTTTGAAAAGTACGCCAGATCCGAAGAGCTCCACCAGCGCAAGATTGAGTCCCAGAGGAAGCCAAAAGATGCTCCACAGTCCAGCCGCACGTGGATAAGGACTCCGCAGCCAGACTCCGGTCGAGACGGCCGCATTCAGCAGCAGGTGCACAACATCGCCAACCAGCACCCCGCCGCCGACCCCCCTCGTCGCCAGGACTATCCCCCCCAGGGCCGCGGAAACGGCACTCGTGGCAGGGGCCGAGGGCGTGCGCAGCCGCCGTGCCGATTCTACTGCCTATTCCATGGCGAAGACTGCGCCCACCACACTAAAGACTGCCCCGAAACGAAGGCCACCAGAGACAGAATGGCACGGGCGCAGCCAGCCGACAACCCCAGAATTGTCGCGCACAATTACCAGCAACCCCCTCTGCCATATATCCACGCTCCTGCCCCGCATCCACCGCACCACGCTTACCAACACCATCAGGAAGTACAAATCGTACCTCCTCCACCCCCACCACCACACCAGCAACACCAAAACATCCCCCATGCCCCAAAGCAAGAAGACTTCACCGATCAATCATATCGCGGAGTCATCCACATGATAACTGGGGGGTCCAGCACCGACTTCGACACCAAGCGGCAGAAGCGGGACCACTACCGCAGCATAAACCATGTCGCCGTCACGGGCCCAGTTGTGCAGACAAAGTGGTCCCACATACCGCTCACCTTCGACGCACGGGACGTCGACTTGCGCAGCGCCCCCCACTGCGATGCCATGGTTATCAATTGCAGCGTGGCAGGCTGGGACCTACACAAGGTCCTCGTTGACAACGGCAGCCAGGCGGACATCATCTTCCTCCACGCCTTCGATCGCATGGGCATAAGCCACAGCCTGCTTAAGCCTTCGGACAACCCGTTGTATGGCTTCGGCGGCAAAGGCACCTTCCCCGTCGGCAAAATAGAGCTGCCTCTCTCCTTCGGTGTAGCACCCAATGCCCGAAGCGAGCAAATAACCTTTGACATTGTGGATATGGTATACCCTTACAATGCCATCATGGGCCAGGGCTCCATTAATAAGTTCGAAGCAGCCATTCACGGATTGTACCTATGTATGAAGATACCAGGTCCGTTAGGCGTTATCACAGTCTTCGGCAATCAACAGACTGCGCGTAACATAGAGCGGGACTTCGTGCCCGGTCAAAGAAACGTGCACTGCCTCACGGCCCAACGCGAAGCCCCCGCGCCTGCCAGCCCAACCAATAAGCAACATGACAAGGCGCAGCTGCAGAGCCACGACGGGACCAAGACTGTCCCCCTCGACCAGGCCACGCCCAGGCAGACAGTCACTATCAGCGAAGACCTTACTTCGCATGAAGAAGAAAAGCTCCTCTGCTGCCTGTCCAAGAACAAAGATGTCTTCGCCTGGTCGGCCCTCGATTTGGTCGGGGTCAGCCGTTCAATAATTGAGCATAGTCTGGGAATCGACCCTTCGGTACGGCCAAAAAAGCAGCGGCTTCGCAAGATGTCCGACGAAAAGACGGAGGCCGCCAAGGCAGAGGTGCACCGCCTCCTGGAGGCCAAATTCATCGAGCCGGTGGCTTACCCCACATGGCTCTCCAATGTCGTAATGGTGCAGAAAAAGAGCGGGAAGTGGCGAATGTGCATCGACTTCACCAGTCTCAATAAAGCCTGCCCAAAGGACAATTTCCCGTTGCCACGGATCGACAAAATAGTCGATAGCGCGGCCGGATGCGAGGTCATGTCCCTCCTCGATTGCTTCTCCGGTTACCACCAGATATACATGAAGGAAGAAGACAAGGCTAGCACCAGCTTCATAACACCCTTCGGCACATATTGCTTCATCAGAATGCCGGAGGGACTCAAGAACGCCGGGTCCACCTTCTCCAGGCTTACTAAAATAGTGCTCGAGGGGCAGGTTGGCAGAAATATATTCACATATGTAGACGACATTGTCGTCGCCAGCAAGAGCAAGGAGGACCACCTCGCCGAAACATTCACGAACATGCGGGACGCACAACTCCGCCTAAACCCGGAAAAGTGTGTCTTCGGCGTTCGCCAGGGCAAAATATTGGGCTACCTGGTATCACACCGCGGCATCGAGGCCAACCCAACCAAGATTCAGGCTATCTTGGACATGACGCCTCCGCAGTCCGTCAGGGACGTCCAGCGCCTGACAGGCAGATTGGCCGCTCTCAACAGATTCATATCCAGGTCCGCCGAGCGAAGTCTCCCCTTCCTCAAGACACTCCGTGGCGCAAAAGACTTCGCTTGGGGACCAGAGCAGGCGGCGGACTTCGCCTCATTAAAGCAGTACCTGACAGAGTTGGCCGTCCTTACCAGCCCCGACCCCTCGCTCCCCTTGCTGCTCTACGTCGAGGCCTCGCCACATGCGGTCAGCGCGGCCCTAGTGCAGGAGCAGATTGTCGAGGGCGTGGTTCGGCAGTGCCCCGTGTATTATGTCTCTGAAGTGCTGACACCGTCCAAGTGCAACATGACAGAGCTGGAGAAGATTGCCTACGTAGTCGTCATGTCGTCGCGCAAACTGCGCCATTACTTCGAAGCATTCAAGGTCCGAGTCACCTCAAACAGGGGGCTCGGTGAATTATTCAGAAACCCGGAGGCGTCGGTGAGGATTGCCAAGTGGGCGGCCGAACTCTCCGGCTACCACATCTGCTTCGAGCCCAGGACAGCTATTAAGTCTCAAGTCCTGGCAGACTTCGTCGTCGACTGGACTGGGCCAACTACACAGCCGGATCCGTCCGCAGAGAAGACTTGGACGATCCATTGCGACGACGCATGGTGCCATGCGGGGGCAGGCGTCGCTGCAGTCATAACCTCACCAGTTGGGGTCAAGCACAGATATGCAGCACGACTCAGCTTCAATCTGGAATCCGACAGATGCACAAATAATATAGCAGAATACGAAGCAGTCATCCTCGGCCTCCACAAGCTAAGGGCCCTCGGAGTCACCACTTGCATCATCAAAACAGATTCCAAGGTAGTTGCCGGCCAAGTCGAGAAAGACTATGCAGCCAAGGACCCCGCACTCATGCAGTACCTCGCGGCCATCCGAAGTCTCGAGAGGCAGTTCAAGGGGTTCACCGTGCAGCATGTGGACCGGGCCAAGAATGAGGAGGCCGACGCATTGGCCAAGGCCGCGGCCAGGGGCGAAACTCTGCCCTCCGACGTGTTCTTCCATGTCATCGGCACGCCAGCAGTCCGGAGCCCCGAAGGGCTCCAAATAACCAATGACAGCGAGGGCCACCGCACAGTCAACCTCATCATGACCGAAGACTGGCGGGCACCCATAACCCTGTTCCTGCAGGGGTATTATCATCTAGCCGACATCAGTGAGGCCAAGCGTCTCAGACATCGAAGCCGAGACTTCGCTCTGATTGAAGGCCAACTCTACAAAAAAGGGGTCAGTCAGCCAATGCTTAAGTGCGTCACCGAGGCCGAAGGCATGCAGATTCTACGTGAAGTCCACAGTGGCACGTGCGGCTCACACGCGGGGCCGAGGGCCCTAGCTGCTAAAGTGATCCGCCAGGGTTTTTACTGGCCCGCAATGATCTGCGCCGCAAATCGGGTCACTCGATCCTGCGAAGCCTGCCAGAAGTTTTCCCCTCGGTCAGGCGGCCCCTCGCAGTATACAAAGATGATCGCCCATACATGGCCTCTCTAGCGCTGGGGTCTCGACATTGTCGGACCCCTGCCCACCGCTCAGGGGAACCTTAAGTTCGCCTTCGTCGCGGTCGAGTACTTCACCAAATGGATCGAGGCACGGGCTGTCTCTACAATAACATCAAAGACTGCCCAAAAATTCTTCTGGCAGAACATCGTTTGCCGCTTCGGAGTACCGTCCGAACTAACAGTCGACAACGGCAAGCAGTTTGATAACCAAGACTTCAAGGATTTTTGTTTCTCCATTGGCACCAAGCTTGCCTTCGCCTCAGTCTATCATCCGCAGTCCAACGGGGTCGTGGAGCGCGCCAACGGGAAAATCTTCACAGCTATCAAAAAAATGCTCCTTGATGAAAAAAGGGCAGATGGACCGATTTCTTACCTGAGGCAGTCTGGGCACTAAACACGACTGAGTGCAGGGCGACCGGGTTTACTCCCTTCCGTCTTCTATACGGATCGGAGGCCATGACCCCGCAAGAAATAAAGCACGGGTCCCCGCGAACAGTTCCGTCAGCCGTCCCAGATGTGGACGAGCCAACTTCAAAGGACCTCATCGACGGAGACCGTGTCTTCGCCCTACAGGCCCTGAACAAGTATCAAGCCCAGACCAAAGCATGGCGCGACCATTCAGTCACCCCGAGGGAGTTCAGCGAGGGGGACCTCGTACTCATTCGAACAGCTCGGACGGAGTCCAAGGGCAAGCTGGAGCCCTTTCATCGTCAAGACAAAAGCTTCCCCCAGCGCTTACAGGCTCACAACGCCAAACGGCGAGGACCTGGAGCACTCCTGGAACATCGACAACCTCCGCAAATTTTTTGTTTGACTCCTCAGGGCTGTCTTCGCCCTTGTAATTCGCAAAAACAATCTTGCACCGGCCCGCACTCTTTTCCTCCCGGGGGGTGAGGTTTTTAACGAGGCGGAGCCATGTAATATATGCGTGAAAAATCCCCCGCAAAGACATACGTCGAAAAAGACCGCGATGACGGTCTTCGACATTCGACCACCACGAGGTCACCGCGAGGCTAAGCGCTAGCTACCCTCGCGTGCGACAAATCCGCGCAGAAGTCGCCTAAGGGTGCAGCCGGATTAGCACAACAAGTGCGAAAAAAAAAATCTAAGTCTATCGCGAAGACTATCCGCGCAGAAGTCGCCTAAGGGTGCAGCCGGATTAGCACAACAAGTGCGGGAAAAAAATCTAAGTCTATCGCGAAGACTATCCGCGCAGAAGTCGCCTAAGGGTGCAGCCGGATTAGCACAACAAGTGCGGAAAAAAAATCTAAGTCTATCGTGAAGACTATCCGCGCAGAAGTCGCCTAAGGGTGCAACCGGATTAGCACAACAAGTGCGGAAAAAAAATCTAAGTCTATCGCGAAGACTATCCGCGCAGAAGTCGCCTAAGGGTGCAGCCGGATTAGCACAACAAGTGCGGAAAAAAAATCTAAGTCTATCGCGAAGACTATCTGCGCAGAAGTCGCCTAAGGGTGCAGCCGGATTAGCACAACAAGTGCGGAAAAAGAAATCTAAGTCTATCGCGAAGACTACCCGCGCAGAAGTCGCCTAACGGTGCAGCCGGATTAGCACAACAAGTGCGAAAAAACCGAAGACTATCTGTGCAGAAGACCGGACTAGCTCAACAAAAGGCTGAAACGACAACATCAAACCGTCCACGCCAAGACCAACTATAATCATGCCAACACAGCGCAACAAAACAAACCAGACAAAGTACACAACGCCTTCGCACACACATATGCACGTGAGGGCACACAACTTCATCATACAAGCCTCTACATATACAAGTGAGGGCACCACACTCTACATCGGCTCAACCTTAGGAATAATTCCCATCTCCCTATAATTAAATAACATTATCCTGAGCTCCTCACCCGCAAAAAGACTCCGCAGTTCCCCTTCACCTATAGTCTCGGCGGTCGGCAAAGATAACAGTTCCTGCCGACCAGCCCCACTTACGCCAAGCCGAGCCCCCTCCACCCCACCAACCATACGTTTCGCAACTGCCCTTCGCCGCCGTCGCCCGGTGCAAGGACCTGGCACATCTCCTGCATCCGCGGCGTGCGGCGAGGCCTCCGTCGCAGCCACATCCAAGGCCGCGAAGTAGTCCAAGTCCTCCGACGACTCCATCCACTCAATCGAGCTCTCAGAGTCAGCACAGTCAAAAAACTCAGATGAAGAACCACCACAGTCATTACCATCTTCCGCGGTCGTAGCCGCCAAAAATTTAGTAGTAGCGGTTGCGTGCGCAGGCCCAAAATCTTGAACCTGCGCAGCAACCAAAATTCAGTAACATGTACAAACTTCCCCAACCCTCTACACCTACTACGCCACCTGCGACGGCCCTGACGTTGCGGGAGCCTCCGCTGCTGGCTCTGCCGCTGCTTCCGCTGTTATCTCCGCCGCTACCGCTGCGGGATCCTCAGCACTCGGCGCGGCAGCTGCAGTAGCATCAGGCGCGCCTTCGGCGACCTCTGGGGGTAGGCCTTCGCCGGCCGCCGCGGATGCGGCCGAGGTTGGCGCCAGGGCGACCTCGGACACAGCCTCCGCCGGGGCCGACTCCGGGTCAGCCAACATGCTGTTCAGCGCCCCGAAGTCATCGACCCTCTCGCCACGCACTGCCTAAGCCAAAACACACAAAATTCATCAAACACGCACACAGCCCACGTCCAACAAATACCAAACAAGCGAAAACGTTACCTGAGCCCTCGCCGTCTCGGCGCGCTCCCTGACCACCTCGCGCCCGTATGGACCCCACAGCCGGTCGAAGATAGCCCCGGCAGAATCCTTCACTACGGGGTCCTCGACCTTGAAGATATCTCGCTCAAAGTCCTTTTCAACTTGGTCGAAGACCTCGAAGTGCCGGCACCCTTCGCGGGAGAGCGCGTTCATCGCCCCCTCGCAGGTGACCAGGGAGGCATACGCCATAAACCCCTCCACGATGGTGGGGAGCGCCTGCAGCTCCTCCTGCACCCACTCCAGGCACCGAAGTCCGGGCTCTCGGTCCGGTACTTCGAATTCACCGGTCCCCGCGCCCAGGCCACGGTATGTATCTACGAGCAGCTGGCGCGTCCGCTCTGCCTCCGCTCGTGCCGCGGCCTCGGCCCCCTTCACGCGGCTCTCTAGGGCGGTAAGCCGCTCCTGCAACTGCTCGGCGCGCTCCCTGGCAAGGTTGCCCTCCGCCCGTGCCAGGTTGGCCTCCGCCTGCGCAGCCTGCGCCTTGACAAGGGCTTCATTGGCCTCCCTCCTTTCCCCCGCCAGCTTGCGACGGAGGGCGGCCTTCTCGTCCTCCAGTGTGGCCACCTTCTCCGCCAGCTTGCGGCACTTGCTGTCGGCGGCCAATTTTTCGCGGACGGCGTCAGCGTGTTGCGTCCGAAGCCTTTCGAATTCGGCAGCCACGGCTGCCGTGAGGGCCCCCGACGCAGTGCGGCTAGCGAAGTCAGCCACCTGCAGAACAATCGTAAGACTGCGGTGTAAAAAAAAGGGGGGGGGGGACGAGGTCCAACTCAGCGGACCTGACGTAGCGCCTCCGTCGCCTCCGCCAGCCGGCGGGACGCAGCGCCCGCCTCATCCATGACAACCGCGAGGGCCGACGCCTCGCCACCGGCGCTCAGAACCCCGCCCTTCGCCTTCGGCGCTGCGGCAGCCGTCGTGGCCGCCGCGCCAGGCGCAACCACAGCAAGTTGGCCTTCGCCCAACCCTGCAGCGTACCAATGAAACGATCAAAAAAAAACGACCTACCACCGAGATAGTCGTCCACGCTAATATCGGTGGCAAAGTCGGCGACGCGTTTGCCCGCCAACGGCAACGCTCGAGCCGCCCTCGCGACCTCCGCCACTCCGCCAGTCGGCGGCACCGCCTTCGCCGACTTCAAGCCTTCGGCGCCTGCCGTTGCCTCCGGCGCCTTGCTAGATGCAGGGACGCTTGACTTCGCCGCCAGCGGCGGCCGGCCTCCGCCGGAGGCCGCAGCCTTCGCCATCCCCCGCTACCTTTTCGGCCTGGCTTCAACGAGCCTGATAGCCGCCTGGCGCTTTTGTGCAGCTCCCTGGCGATCCTTGTCCATCACTGCTGACACAACAGCAGCAATATTCCGCCCGTAAGGAAAAACCCTCCATTCACGAACCATGCGAGATATAAAAAAAGTCCTCGCCAGCCGCGCGGGGGACAGGAACATTCCTAGGCCATCAACCCCCTGTAACCCTCAGCATCCGAGCCGAAGACTCCCGGAGCTCGGGCGAAGACATCCTTTCCCCCGGGGCCGCGCACGTCTTCATCAACTCTCTAGCAAAACAATCAGAAACCCCAAGTCCTCCCGTAGCAGCACCTAATTTTCTCTTTTTAGAGGACGGGGCGGCCGCCGGCGCGGGGTCATCTCCGGTCTCCACCGCCGGTCTCTTCCCACGGCGGTCCACATCGTCTTGACCAGGGTAGCCGTCATACGGCAATTGATTTAATTCAAACACCCTGTTCAAGCGGTCATTCGACCCGCGGATATCCCAGCTGCGCTGGCCCTCTGTCCTCGGCACGTAGCGTCCAACAAGCCGCACCGCCCCATCCTCCGCCTCACGCACAACGGCGGCCGGATCGCGACTTTGCACATTCAGGGCGAAGGCGGGACTCCGCACCACCCTTCCACCATGAAAAGGCATCTGGCGAGGGCATACTTCGCCCAACGCCCAGCCACGCGCCAATGGCCACACCCCATACGCCACAAACTCTTCAACCAAGTCGCGCCCACTGCTCAAACCAGCGGCGCACCGAAGAGCCCCTTTGTCCTCATCCTCCTCCGCCACTTCAAAGGGCGGATACGCTGAGTAAAAATGAGAACACATCGCGGACACAGGGAGTCCCTCATGGCCTTCGACGGTACCCTCAGTGACGTAAAACCAAAATTCATTCCAGTTGCCCCACTTGTTGCGGGCGCAAGGAACCAACTCAACCACCTGCATCGTGGTTTTGCCGGTCTTCGGCGTGAATGTGCAGGATCCAAACTGAGCGACTTCGCCTCCAATCATCCTCTTCTGCCAATGCAAACAATAATACTTCGCAAAAACTTCCACCGACGGCTGTCCGCCGTACGAAGTCGTCGCCCAGACATACTTCGACAGTGCCACTATGGCATTCGGTGTCAGCTGATGTATTTGAACGTTGAACCTGCGCAGGACTTCGCCAACAAACCGGTGCGCAGGCAGGCGGAGCCCGGCGGCGAAGAACGCCTCGAAAACGACCAACTCGCCCTCTGGCTCGGGGACTTCCTCCGCCCCCGAGACTCGACCAACTCCGCTGCCGAAGTAACCCAACCGCTGCATATCTTGCACGCGGGCCGACGAGATCCGCGATACGCCGAAATCAACAGAGTCGCCGGCATGCAACTCCTCCACCATTAAGCTACTCGGCGTCTCCTCAGACGAGGCGGCGGCCGGCGGCGTAGCGGCAGCGGAAGAAGACGATGACGGCATCGCAACGTACTGTCGGCGGCGGCGGGCGGTCTGCTTCACTCGAGCCAGATCTCCGGCGAACAAGACCGCGGTAGGCAGACGAGCAGCAAGTCGGCGGAAAGGGCGGCTAGGGTTTTCGCGGAGCGCGGAAAGTGAAGTTCAAAAAGCGCCAACCCCCGCCCCCTTTTATAGACAGGACGCGGCGCTTCGGGAAACCCGCAATCCAACAGTACAGCGTCAATCAACGGTCACATCAAAAACCACCGCGGAACCACTTCGAGCGAGGGCAGCGTCTCCGCCATCTAACGACGTCTTCGGCACCAGGTGACTTTGTCGAACTGGTCCCTCGGAGGGCAAATGTTGGGGCGAAGGCAAAGGCGCCACCCTTCGCTCGAAGCCTTCGCTGCAGCAGCTGAACTGACAGAAACAAAACAGGCGGGGACACCCTTCGCTCCTTCCGTTCCAGGCGAAGACTGGCGATGAAGGGCATCCCACGGCGCGGCCTCGCCCAGCTCGGAGGCCCACGTGCAATCCGGCCCGTCGTAACGGGCCCCGCTTGGCCGCCCTGTGTTACGGGCCTATGTTGTAAAAGCATTCCTGTAATTACGGTCTGTAACCTCGCTTTATGGGAATATTCTTGGGATAACCTAGATACCTGAGGGCACATGCGTCCTTAGCTCAAGGTGCTGCGCGCTCAGGTACCTATAAATACCCCTGTACAGTGCCCGTGAGAGGCCAGATTAACAGAGCTTTTGCCATCACACGCGAGTGCCCTGTTGTCATCACCGTTCACCCGTGTTGGATCCCCTTGTAGTTGAGAGCAAGTTCCAACACAAGACAAGGTCTCCGAAGGTAGGAGAACGGATTTGCAGAGCTCTGGCAGCTACATCCAACACCACTCGGTGTTGAGTCATCTAGTCTGCTCCGATAATGATGTCCATACCCTCTAATCCCAAAATCAGGAGTGTGGTTTTGAAGATTTTACTTCCCAGTGAGATAGACACACTTCAATTTAATTGGTTTGTTGCAATTTTGCCTCCAAGCGTTGCTATCATGAAAGACCCTTTTATATGATAGAAAGGCAGTTGACATTTAGCGCTGAACTTCAGGCTAATGAAGCTATGAGATGCACCAGAATCAAACAGAATTAATGCAGGTTGATTAAAAACTGAAAAGATACCAGTCATGATGGGGGCTCCTTCAGGTAACTCCTCCAGAGTAGTGAAATTGAGCTTCCCTTGTCTCACTTGCACCTTCTGCTTTCTTCCTTTGTCTTGATTAGGTGCTGGCATCTACCTCTTCTGATTCCTTGGGCCATTCTTGGCATAATGGCCCACATTGCCACAAGTGAAGCACTTGTTCCCATTTCTCTGACGAAACTGCTGCTGCTGAGGTTGATTGTTCCTTGGAGCGGGAGCTGGAAAGCGGTTGGGTGCTTGCTGCTGCTGAGGTGGCCTGATCACCCATCTTCTTGCCTGTTATTGAAATCCTCTGCTCTAATTGTTGGAAACAATCCTGAAGCTCTGGGGTGGAGCGGAGGGTCCCAACATTGGTGCCTTCCTCTTCTTCTCTGCCCGGTGAGCTACAATACAGTCTTCCTGTGATATTGCCAGGTTGACCAACTCATTGAAGCTATTAGCCCGAACAGTGTTGAGACGCTCAGGCGGCTTGGTGTTGAGACCTCTGAGGAAGCGGTTTCTCTTCTGTAACACCCGGTTTTAAAGGACAAAGCCGGGTGCATCTCATACATGCGCCAAGAAGACAACATATATAATAATAACAGAGTGTATAGGGATAAATGTCATAAAACATCAGAGTATTTATTACATAGCAGAAGACTTATTACAAAATAAAAGAATAAACATAAAACGAACTAAGGATCGTTGGCGCCAATGTCAACTGAGAAACGCCACCTAGATCAGATCAAGCTCCTCGATACTTGACTCCACTTGAACCACCTGTTCTTCTCCTGTGGGGGGGTGTGAGACAGCAAGGGTGAGCTCACACATGTTCATCGCTCAACAAGTTGTGGGGAATAATGTGGCATGAACTCGCCAAAGGTGGGAGTTCATGAAGTGTAAGGCTTATCAAAAATAGGGGTTAAAGCTGAGCATTGCTTTTAAGTAGTTGGTCAAACTTTTATTAGCAGTTACTAAGTGTAAGTGAATACCAAACCTTAATAAATAATAATAGAACAAAATTAATAACAAATCCCATGCGAATGCAAATGACAAATTGACTTTAGGTTCCATAATTTAATCATCGGAGAGTCCTGAGCCGCTCATGACCGTGAGCTCGGCTAGTATACCAGTTTTACACTCTGCAGAGGTTGTACCCTTTACCCACAAGTCGTGTTTCCCATGTCGCCAGGGTTAGCTAGGCCCTTAGACACTACCAAGGTGAATGGCTAGGGATCCACTACGAGGCCTTTACAAAGTTCCACTAGCTTCCGAAAACCCGCTACAGTTTATGGGAAGTTCCAATGCAGGGTTCCTGGCTGACCGCCATCGCAGCAAAATCAACCAGGGACCTCCCTACACTGACCACTCCCCTACTGCCCTTGCCCCTTTCGGGTAAGGTAGTCTTCCACTAGCTTTCCTAATTAGTTAGCCAAGGGGTCCCATTCCTCCCTTGTGGTGGCACGTGGTTCTCAAGTTAAGCTCCATGTTCCAATTAACAATAACATAATGATCTTGACATGAACATAAATAGAATAACAAAATAACTGGAACATGGATATAATGAAATATTAACCCAAAAACCACGTAAAGCAATAGCATAAACTACCCAAGTGATTCAGGGGTAAACAAGGTAATGAGATAAACAATCTAGGGTGACCTATTGGGTCCCATCAAAGTTAAAACTATGCATGGTAAATGATTATAAAGAACATTATTGGGTAACAAAAGTGAATCAAGGGCACAACTTGCCTGGCACTTGAGATTCCAGGTACCAACTTGCTTTTCAGATGACACGTGTCCTCGTGCTAGTCGTAGTAATACAAACAAACATGGTATAGACAAAATTAACATCACACCAAACATAAGAATATACTGCATAATAATGATCTACGCGTTGCTACGAGACTAACGCAACTTGAACGGATCAAATCGGAGTTAAAACGAAGGAGTTATGAATTTCCTAGGGTTTTATGTATTTTGATATAAGATTAATTAGGAAATTAATTTTATTATTGTTTTCATATCAAAACAGAGGCACTATGTGATAAACAGTAATATTACAAAATTATAGAAACTAGAACGAATTAAATTGGACTTCATATGAATTTTATATGAATTAAACCAATTCTATCATTTATTTTCACATTAAAATCATTTTCTAATCCTTTTTCTGAATTTTATAAATCTCTGGACTGGGCTTCAAATTCTGTAAAATACAGGGGCTGCGGGGTAAGAATCTCAAGACACAGTGTATAGCTGTAATGGACGGCGGGTTGAATAGCTTAAAGTGGAGGGTCTCTTTAAGAAAATACCCGGGCCGAAGGGGTACGCAGAGATCTTAGCCGTGCGATCCAGGGCGGACGCGTGAGATTAGATCCCCGAACCGGTACACATACATGACCACTGGATCTAAAATCGACGGCACAGTTTTAATGAAACGAAGGGGTATTCGTTGTTCTAATCTAGATCGTCCATCAGAAATCCGACGGCCGAGGTGCACAGGGAGCGAATCGGTACGCATGTGTAATCCTAACCGTTCCCCGTGAGATCGATGGCCACCGACCATTCTTCCTTACGACGGCCACCCAGGCTGCATCCCTTGGCCCCGCGGCGGAGGCCATCACCGGAGTGCGGCCGTCCGACGAGCGAGAGCACAAAACTCCCATCTAATCGGTCTTACGCGGAGTGGAGGCAAGAACGGACTATGGGAACAGCTTATTACCTAACTTCCTGACGTCGGAATCCGCGACCACGCTCCACGACGGAAAGGAGGCGCCGGCGGTCGATCGCTTGTGCTAGGACGATCCCCCGAGCTCAATTGACCCCGCGCCCACACACCACACGACGAGGCGAGGCACAGGACCCTAACTCCGAGGATAACGCGTCAATGAGACGAGAATCACCGGTGGCGGCGTGGATGAGTTTGCCTATGGCTACGACGGCGCGACACAACCAGTGGTGTTGGTGGCTGGGCTAACGACGCTAGTCGGGCAAGGAGGAAGAAGCGGGGTGTTGGAAAACTACGCGGGGGGGTTTATACCGCAGGGGAGGTGCGGTCGCGATGGCCCCGCGCGGTCCATTGCCGAGTCCTCCGGCGAGTTTGCAGCCGAGCATCCGAGGAAGCGGTTGAGAGGAGAGGGATAGGGCTGACGGGATGGTCCCACCAGACGGTGTCACGAGTTTGATACGCGCGGCGCACGCGGCGACTGACTAACGGGCCCGTCCGAAAACCCCTGCGGCCAGGCGCGTAGAGAACTGAATATGACACGCGGGTCCCACGTGACAGAGACCCACGCGAGAACGGCGGCAAGGGTTTGGCGCGTGGAATAAGCTTGCTGACGAGCGGGGTGGGCTGCATGAAACGGTTAAATGGGCCGCCAGAGAGAGAAATCGGCCCAGCTAGGTGGTTTCTCTTTTCTTTTTTTTTATTTCTAAATTCAAATCAGCTCCTAATTCAAATTCAAGTGTTTTGTGGCATATTTTATCCAAAAATTATATTATGTCATGACATGTTCTAATTTGGGAATATATTTATATATATTATTTATATTTTTATTTCACATGATATTTGTTTGCTTCTATTTTCTAAATTTTAGAATCTCTTTTAAGTTTTAAATTCCACTTTGGATTTTTTTATCATATTTCTTTTTACATTATTTTATGTTGTCACACAATGCACACAAAATAAAATCCCAGCATGATGCATAATTTATTTTTGGGTACCTTTTGTTATTCATTTATATGTTTTCATGTGATGTTCTCATGAAATGATAAATATAGATAACACATATATGTATAAAGGAATATGATTTTTTTTTTGACTTTTCTTACAAAGTGGGTATTACAAATCCTACCCCCCTTAAAAATAATCTCGTCCTCGAGATTTAGGAAGAACTAGGGAAAAGATGGGGAAAATCTATGCGAAGCTCTTCTTCTCTTTCCCGCGCTGCTTCATCTTCACCGTGGTGACTCCGTTGAACTTTGCACATCTTTATAACCTTATTCCTCGTAACTCGAGTCAAAGTATCCAAAATCTTGATGGGGTACTCAGCATAAGTTAAATCATCTTGGACACTAAGGTCCTCCATTGGTAACTGCTCCTCAGGTACCCTGAGACACTTCTTCAGCTGAGATACATGAAAGACATCATGAACATCCGCAAGATGATCCGGTAACTCCAGTTGGTATGCAACCTCTCCCACTCGCTTTAAGATTAAGAAAGGTCCAATAAAGCGAGGGAACAATTTGATCTTAACTTTAAATCTCCTCATTCCACGAAGTGGTGACACCTTGAGGCACACATGATTTCTTTCCTCAACTCCAGTGATCTTCCTCTATTATCAGCGTAGCTCCTTTGCCTCTTGAACAAGTTCAGGCCCAAAGAACTGCCTTCCTCTAGTCTGATTCCAATATAGAGGAGTCCTGAACTTCCTGCCATACAGTGTCTCAAACGGCGACATCTTCAGACTGGTCTGGCAACTATTATTATATGAGAACTCAGCATAAGGTAGACCCTTGTCCCAACTACCTCCATGCTGAAGGGCACAAGCTCTCAACATGTCCATCAATACTTGATTACTCCTTTCAGTCTGTCCATCACTCTGACGATGGTAGGCCGAACTAAAATTCAACTTCGTATCCATATTCTCATGAAAACTTTTCCAAAATCTGGAGGTAAACTATGATCCTCTATCCAAAATGATCTTCTTCGGTACACCATGTAGATACACAATCCGAGCCATATATAACTCTGTCCATTGGGATACTTTATAAGTAGTTTTGACCGGAATGAAATGAGCCACTTTGGTCAGTCTATCCATAATAACCTATATCGAATCATATCCTTTTGAGATGCGAGGCAATCCAGTAATAAAGTCCATACCAATCTCTTCGGGTAGCTGGGCAACAACAGCTGAATGAACGTGCTCCTTTCGACTCAAGGCATCTACAACCAAATTCGCCTTGCCTGGGTGATAGTGAATCTCCAAATTACAATCCTTAATAAGCTCCATCCAACGGCGTTGCCTAAGGTTGAGATCCTTCTGAGTGAATATATACTTCAAACTCTTATGGTCCATGCATACTTGACACTTGGTTCCCATAATATAATGTCTCCAAATCTTAAGCGCATGCACAACTCCTGCCAATTCCAAGTCATGAGTGGGGTAGTTCAATTCATGCTTCCGCAACTGACGAGATGCATAGGCAATCACATGTCCTTCTTGCATAAGCACACATCCTAAGCCTTGGCCCCATGCATCACAATGAATATCAAATCCCTTCCGTAGATCTGGTATAACCCACACTGGTGGTGACATCAATCTCTTCTTCAATTGATCAAAGTTCTCTTGGCACTTATCGTCCCACTTAAATTCTCTTCCCTTCTCCAGAAGTGAGGTCATAGGCTTAGCAATCTTAGAGAATCCTTCAATAAATTTCCGATAATATCCTGCAACTCCCAGGAAACTCCGAATCTTCGTAACTATAGTGGGTATGCTCCACACCACTATCTCCTTGACTTTAGTAGGATCCACTGATATCCCTCCATTAGAAATGATATGTCCAAGAAATGGCACCTCGCCAATCCAAAACTCGCATTCGCTGTACTTAGCGTAGAGTTGATTATCTCGTAACTTCTGTAGCACCAACCTTAGATGTTCTTCATGGTCACTCTCATTCTTAGAATAGATAAGAATATCGTCGATGAACACCACGACGAATCTTGTCCAAATACCCCAAAAACATCTTATTCATCAAATCCATAAAATAAGCTGGTGCATTAGTTAATCCAAACGACATAACGATGAACTCATATAATCCTTATCGAGTCGAGAAAGCCGTCTTAGGAATATCTGATGGTCCAATCTTCATCTGATGGTACCCCGATCGGAGGTCAATCTTCGAGAATACCCTGGCTCCTCTCATCCGATTAAATAAATCCCTAATGCGGGGTAACAGAAACTTGTTCTTCACAGTGACATCATTAAGGGACTTTTAATCCACACACATCCCTTGCAATCCATCTTTCTTCTTTACAAACAAAACTGGTGCTCTCCAAGGTGAAGACTCGGACGAATGTACTCAGCCTCTTGCAACTCCGTTAAGTGCTTCTTGAGTTCTTTTAACTCTTCTACAGACATCCTATATGGCCGTTTAGAAATAGGAGCAGTTCCACGTAAGGGATCTATGACAAACTCAACTTCCGTATCTGGTGGCATTCCTGGTAACTCCTCTGGAAAGACTTCCGGAAAAATCTCTAACTGCGTGGATGCTGCCACCCACAAACTTCTCATCTACTAAAAATGCCACGAGTCTGATGGTGGTAGTTACTGCAACTTCAACTTCAAAACTTTGTCCTTTAGAACTGGTGAGTCCTACGGTTCCTTTAGCAGAGTGTATAAACTGTCTTTACCTTTCTTAACCGTGACATACCAAGGATCAGATCTATACTGCTTGGCTCCAATATTATAGCAGTAACTCCAAATTCTCTACCCATAATGGTCAATGTCAATCTACGTGTCATTTGATTCGCCACAACAGGCCCTTTAGGTGTAATTACTCTCATGGGTTTTCTCATATTGTCCAACACATATGCCCAAACCAAAATCTCAGCATGACGCATAATTTTATTAGCAACACATGGGGTCAAGTAGACCTTTTTATTCCTCCTAAAATAGTATCATACCGAATACTAACTAAAGGAACATGTAGATCTTACAAATAGTAGTAATTTATATATATGTTTATGTAGCTTGGTGGAGCTGGTGGTGGTGAAGATGGTGGTTGTTGTTGTTGTCTCTCCAACCGTGATTGCCTTATTTCTTGTTGTATCTCCAGACGGGCCTGACGTATTTCCTCGCGTTCTTGTCTTATCTGGTTTTGCATTTCGGTCATCATGTCGGTCAATTGTTGTATTACCAGCCTTTGGGTTGCAATCACTTGCTCGGTTTCAACAGGTGGGGGATTTGGAGGATTCATTTCTGTTTGCTGTTGCGTGATAATCTTTCCTTTCCTGGTATTGACCATCTGAGTTAGATACGTAAGGTAAGAAAGAGCAATAGACAAGGCAGTAATTACAATCATGTTACTTTGGGGGACTTATTAGCTAAGTAGATTAGTGTGTCACCTACTAAAGCTAATACAATACCTTATAGGGGTACATGCTAAAATGCCCATCTATACTATTTCAATCAATCAAAGAAGCAAATCAGGCACTGATCATCAGAACAATCAACCAACATTTTTAAATAGAGAAAATAGTTTTGATTTGTTTTGTCTTAGGCCTCCTATCTCTTAAAATGTCATAGGAACAGGGATTCCAAGGTTTGAAATCCATCTTGTCTTAGAGTAGAAAAGGTAAGAATGATCAGAGTAGAAAAGTAGAAGGTGAGACAGGATCAAGATAAGTATAGAAAGAATCAGAGTGAGATAAGTATAGAATGAATCAGAGTAGGATAAGTAGGTAAGGGTTTGTCCATTTCTATCTAGGTTTCGTCCTACAGTCAACATTTCCTCTGATACCACTTCTGTAACACCCGGTTTTAAAGGACAAAGCCGGGTGCATCTCATACATGCGCCAAGAAGACAACATATATAATAACAGAGTGTATAGGGATAAATGTCATAAAACATCAGAGTATTTATTACATAGCGGAAGACTTATTACAAAATAAAAGAATAAACATAAAACGAACTAAGGATCGTTGGCGCCAATGTCAACTGAGAAACGCCACCTAGATCAGATCAAGCTCCTCGATACTTGACTCCACTTGAACCACCTGTTCTTCTCCTGTGGGGGGGTGTGAGACAGCAAGGGTGAGCTCACACATGTTCATCGCTCAACAAGTTGTGGGGAATAATGTGGCATGAACTCGCCAAAGGTGGGAGTTCATGAAGTGTAAGGCTTATCAAAAATAGGGGTTAAAGCTGAGCATTGCTTTTAAGTAGTTGGTCAAACTTTTATTAGCAGTTACTAAGTGTAAGTGAATACCAAACCTTAATAAATAATAATAGAACAAAATTAATAACAAATCCCATGCGAATGCAAATGACAAATTGACTTTAGGTTCCATAATTTAATCATCGGAGAGTCCTGAGCCGCTCATGACCGTGAGCTCGGCTAGTATACCAGTTTTACACTCTGCAGAGGTTGTACCCTTTACCCACAAGTCGTGTTTCCCATGTCGCCAGGGTTAGCTAGGCCCTTAGACACTACCAAGGTGAATGGCTAGGGATCCACTACGAGGCCTTTACAAAGTTCCACTAGCTTCCGAAAACCCGCTACAGTTTATGGGAAGTTCCAATGCAGGGTTCCTGGCTGACCGCCATCGCAGCAAAATCAACCAGGGACCTCCCTACACTGACCACTCCCCTACTGCCCTTGCCCCTTTCGGGTAAGGTAGTCTTCCACTAGCTTTCCTAATTAGTCAGCCAAGGGGTCCCATTCCTCCCTTGTGGTGGCACGTGGTTCTCAAGTTAAGCTCCATGTTCCAATTAACAATAACATAATGATCTTGACATGAACATAAATAGAATAACAAAATAACTGGAACATGGATATAATGAAATATTAACCCAAAAACCACGTAAAGCAATAGCATAAACTACCCAAGTGATTTAGGGGTAAACAAGGTAATGAGATAAACAATCTAGGGTGACCTATTGGGTCCCATCAAAGTTAAACCTATGCATGGTAAATGATTATAAAGAACATTATTGGGTAACAAAAGTGAATCAAGGGCACAACTTGCCTGGCACTTGAGATTCCAGGTACCAACTTGCTTTTCAGATGACACGTGTCCTCGTGCTAGTCGTAGTAATACAAACAAACATGGTATAGACAAAATTAACATCACACCAAACATAAGAATATACTGCATAATAATGATCTACGCGTTGCTACGAGACTAACGCAACTTGAACGGATCAAATCGGAGTTAAAACGAAGGAGTTATGAATTTCCTAGGGTTTTATGTATTTTGATATAAGATTAATTAGGAAATTAATTTTATTATTGTTTTCATATCAAAACAGAGGCACTATGTGATAAACAGTAATATTACAAAATTATAGAAACTAGAACGGATTAAATTGGACTTCATATGAATTTTATATGAATTAAACCAATTCTATCATTTATTTTCACATTAAAATCATTTTGTAATCCTTTTTCTGAATTTTATAAATCTCTGGACTGGGCTTCAAATTCTGTAAAATACAGGGGCTGCGGGGTAAGAATCTCAAGACACAGTGTATAGCTGTAATGTACGGCAGGTTGAATAGCTTAAAGTGGAGGGTCTCTTTAAGAAAATACCCGGGCCGAAGGGGTACGCAGAGATCTTAGCCGTGCGATCCAGGCGGACGCGTGAGATTAGATCCCCGAACCGGTACACATACATGACCACTGGATCTAAAATCGACGGCACAGTTTTAATGAAACGAAGGGGTATTCGTTGTTCTAATCTAGATCGTCCATCAGAAATCCGACGGCCGAGGTGCACAGGGAGCGAATCGGTACGCATGTGTAATCCTAACCGTTCCCCGTGAGATCGATGGCCCCCGACCATTCTTCCTTACGACGGCCACCCAGGCTGCATCCCTTGGCCCCGCGGCGGAGGCCATCACCGGAGTGCGGCCGTCCGACGAGCGAGAGCACAAAACTCCCATCTAATCGGTCTTACGTGGAGTGGAGGCAAGAACGGACTATGGGAACAGCTTATTACCTAACTTCCTGACGTCTGAATCCGCGACCACGCTCCACGACGGAAAGGAGGCGCCGGCGGTCGATCGCTTGTGCTAGGACGATCCCCCGAGCTCAATTGACCCCGCACCCACACACCACACGATGAGGCGAGGCACAGGACCCTAACTCCGAGGATAACGTGTCAATGAGACGAGAATCACCGGTGGCGGCGTGGATGAGTTTGCCTATGGCTACGACGGCGCGACACAACCAGTGGTGTTGGTGGCTGGGCTAACGACGCTAGTCGGGCAAGGAGGAAGAAGCGGGGTGTTGGAAAACTACGAGGGGGGGTTTATACCACAGGGGAGGTGCGGTCGCGATGGCCCCGCGCGGTCCATTGCCGAGTCCTCCGGCGAGTTTGCAGCCGAGCATCCGAGGAAGCGGTTGAGAGGAGAGGGATAGGGCTGACGGGATGGTCCCACCAGATGGTGTCACGAGTTTGATATGCGCGGCGCACGCGGCGACTGACTAACGGGCCCGTCCGGAAACCCCTGCGGCCAGGCGCGTAGAGAACTGAATATGACACGCGGGTCCCACGTGACAGAGACCCACGCGAGAACGGCGGCAAGGGTTTGGCGCGTGGAATAAGCTTGCTGACGAGCGGGGTGGGCTGCATGAAACGGTTAAATGGGCCGCCAGAGAGAGAAATCGGCCCAGCTAGGTGGTTTCTCTTTTCTTTTTTTTATTTCTAAATTCAAATCAGCTCCTAATTCAAATTCAAGTGTTTTGTGGCATATTTTATCCAAAAATTATATTATGTCATGACATGTTCTAATTTGGGAATATATTTATATATATTATTTATATTTTTATTTCACATGATATTTGTTTGCTTCTATTTTCTAAATTTTAGAATCTCTTTTAAGTTTTAAATTCCACTTTGGATTTTTTTATCATATTTCTTTTTACATTATTTTATGTTGTCACACAATGCACACAAAATAAAATCCCAGCATGATGCATAATTTATTTTTGGGTACCTTTTGTTATTCATTTATATGTTTTCATGTGATGTTCTCATGAAATGATAAATATAGATAACACATATATGTATAAAGGAATATGATTTTTTTTTGACTTTTCTTACAAAGTGGGTATTACATCTTCTTTTCATCAGAGTCTGCATGATACCCCGCGTACTGGCACAGGTCATTAAAGGCCTGGGCATACTGCAATATAGTGCGGGTCCCTTGAGTTAATGCCAGGAACTCATTCAGCTTGGGATCCAGAATCCCTGCTGGAATGTGATGTCCCCTAAAGGCAGTCTTGAACTCTTCCCATGTCACTTCATGACCAGCAGGTAGCATGGCGCGGAAGTGGTTCCACCATGTCTGAGCAGGTCCGCGAAGCTGCTGCGTGGTGAAGCGAGGTTTGGTGTCATCAGGGCAGTCTCCCATCAGGAGAGGAAACTTGGACTCCACGACGCGTAGCCACACATCAGGGTCAAGCGGGTCCCCTGCCTTGGTTAACAAGGGTGGATGCTTGCTCAGAAACTCCTGATAGGTTGCCGCGGCCAGAGGTCACTGCGGCTGGCCTCCACCATACTGTTGAGGGTGGGGCTGGCGCTACAATAGCTGTCGCAGAATTTCATTTTGCTGAGCCATCAGCTCCTGCACGGTGGGAGCTAGAGGAGGTGGCGGGGGAACTTGCCCGTTCTGCCCACGACGATGCCTAGCTGCCATCTGAAAACAGAGATTGTCGCCATTGTTATCCTAATTCACAATTCCAAACAATATGCTCTATATCATACGGAAAGAAAATGTCATAACATAACATCAACTCGAACGAGGATAACATGATTACATTCACTTCATTGCTCGCAAAAGTTCTCCTGGGTTACATCAGTTCAGGGGAATGTACCCGTAAGCCTAGTCCAAAATTTGATGCCAACTAAGCTCGCGCGGGTTTGTATCCTCCTAATGCGTCAAGTTAACCCATCAACCCTGAGTAGCAGAAGCGACACTGGATACGTGCGAAGGGGGCATCTCGGAGGGAGTTGCATTGGTACCAGGGGCTGGTCCTAACTCCTCCGGAGCCTCTTCTCCCTCGCTTTTGGCCTCGTTTGCCTCCATCTCCATGTGGTGCATGTCTAGGTGGTCGTTAGCTTCCTCAAGCTCCTCCGGCACATCGTGGAGCTGGTTTTCCAGGACATCAATAGTGTTGTCCCGGATCTCCACCTGCTTCTCTAGGGTGGCGATGCGCTGGCTCAACAGTTCCACCTGTAGGTCCTTCTCCACCAACTCTGAAGACAGGTCGACCACGAAGTGCTCTCGGCTGTCGAGGGTGAACTTGGTGGTCTGAGCGAGGTTAGCAAGGTGTGCCATAGCGTTGCTCTGCAGGACCTGTAGGCGGTACAGTGTGCTCATGCACTGAACAGTGATCCTCCCAACTAAGTCGGGATACATAGCCCACACGTCCTTCACATGACTCACACGGTTGGACCACATGGGGTCATCCCTCTTCTCAGCGGGGAAGAGTCCCAGTGGGTGCATCACCATCTCCAAGGGATGGTAGCCGCATAAAGTCGTCAGGGTCTTCATAGCTACCGCCTCGGTGGTGTCGTCCGTCCTGAATCCAATAGTCTCGGAGTCAAGGGAATGCCAACTCGGCTGAAGGGGGTGTGCCTCCAGAGTAAGCCAGACTCGGCAACGTGGCACCCGATGCTCCTCGTACAGCTGCACTGTGTACAAAGGGGGCGTAGGGTAACCAGCGGAGTTGAGCACCTCCCACAAGATGAAAGGGAAACCCTCGTGAGAAAGGAAATCAGAACTGAAACGAGTGTCTCCTCCATTAGCGGGGGTGGGTGAAGTCATATGTGGAAGAGGATCAGACGTAAAGGTTATGGTAGAAAAATGAGAGAGCTTGGGTTTTTAAAAGGAAGTGGGTTAGATCAAATTTTTACTCCTTTAATTTCTAATCATTTTGTGTTTTATAATGCATGCATGCTGAAAAGAACGTCTCCTCACCGAATTAGAATGGTGCCGTTAGGGCATGCTTGAAATCTTAAGAATGGCCCATAGGGCCTACTTAATTAGCCACCTATTTTCCCCACTATTTCTAAGGCCTTTCGTCCTAGGTCTAGCGTTCTAGTCCTGACGATTCCAATACTGGCTTCTAAGCAAGTTTTAAATTTTGCAAAGTTGGTATTCGTGATTTATTACTTTCTCTGTGGTGGTATTTGCTCTGATACCAGCTTGGCGGGACCGCTCGAAATATTCAAGCTTAAGTGCCCAAGTCACGCCTTAGAGGAACCAACACACTTAAATCGGAATAACCCATCAGTCCCTCAGATCTAGTGTGATAAAGCCACTCCCCGGGATCACATACCACTAGCCCACTCGAAGGTGAGTCACAAAGACAATACAATAAAGCAGGAAACCTCAAATTAAAGTACTAGAGTTATTACATAAATCGGAGTTTTTAAGTAAACTGAAACAAGTTCGTAATTTAAACTGTAGCGGATAGTCGATAGTGTCGAATGCTGAGGAATAGGGCAAGGCCTAGCCCACTACTCCTCCTCCTCGTCTCCTGCTGGAACAGCATCCCACTCGACCGTCCAACCCGGTGGAAGGGTGGAAGGCCAAGTCACACCGTCAACCATGTCCTGAAGCGTACCTACAAAAATGGTGCCACAAGCAAGGCTGAGTATACTAATATTCAGCTAGACTTACCCGGTGTGAGGAATCTACTCCTCTACCTCTAGACCATGCAGTTGTTTGGCTGAGGGGTTTGGTTTGCCAAAAGCACTAGCTGAGTCTAAAATCAATTTTAGCTTTTCCAATTCTAATATCATTAACTTTAGCAAAGTTTGCTTCTTCTAAAGTAAACATGGTAGCAATCATTTAGTACAATCAACATGTTATCTCGAATCAACCTCATTTCACTTTTTACTCAATGTAGTATAAGGGGTCAAGTAGTCTCATTAGCTGCGAGAAGCAGACGATTCGAATCGAGTTTTAAACCTTGCAAGGTAAACCTAAACACACGACATGTAGGGGCACTCCGTCCCCACACACGTCAACCATCCCATCGATTCCCCATTCGTGGCCAGGGCTCAACGCCTTGGCATACAATGCTCCACTGACCCCGGCTGCCGCCGTGCACTGGTCGCACTTGTACCCACCATAGCAAGCATGGGAGACCCAGTCTCAGGACAAGTGAGGGGGAAAGTCCGTGCCCGGCTTCACTCAAGTACTAGGTTTACCGGTTACCATATTTTCTGACATGTGTTTAGTACTTTCAAACGCTTGACTCAGGTATCCACACATTAATCCTTAATTCCATTTCCTTCTCATGGACATGGCATCCACCCTGGATCCAAGTCCATAGACCATCATAGATCCCGTTATCAAGAAGAATATAATCAATTCCTGACCTCGCGCGAGTGCTAGAAAAATCACTCGACTTCTACCGAGATCCTAATTAGCTAAGCAGCTACTCAACCTAGCATACTAGTATCCATCTCAAAAAGGAATCCTGAGTTCATGCAACTAAGGGTTTCAAACAACTCCTACACTTAAGTGCACATTACAAGCCTACAAACATTAAGTGTAGTAAAGTAGCATATATAAACTAGTTATGCATAAAACCGGGGCTTGCCTTCAAATGCTGGGGCTGCGGGGAGATCCTCTGTGGCAGGCTCAGGAGTTGGCTCCTGGTCTTCCTCGTGGATAGCTCCTTGCTCGGGAATGAGCACATACTCTTCGTTAGCGAGGTTGCAATCTAATGAATGCAATGAGTAAGATATATGTCTGCTGTGACATGCAATGTGGTAGTAATAGAGATGATTAATTGATAAGTAAAGTTAAATCTTACTACTGGAGTTCTAGTGGCATACTTAGCCAATTTTTTTTGGATAAAGTATGGTTAAGTTAAATGGTCAGATTATTTTAGTGTTCCACTGATTTACCTCTAATGTCTTAGTGAAAGTTTATTATGATTCCTAGCTGAATTCATTGGGGTGAGATTCATTATCCTTACCAATTTATCTCTTCTTCTCCTTTTCTTTTATGCTTTTAAGGTGGGCTTGAACTACAACCTATTTCTATAAATTTCCAAAACTTTTGTAATAATTACAGTAGCTTCTCACTGATGTATAACTCTTAGTCCTAAAAATTTAGTCTCAAAATATTAAGGGTTCTCTCTGTACAAAATTACCAAGTTGTAGGGCAGAGGGGGTGCTTTGAACTACAACTCTCCTTTAATAGTGGATTTTTCCTTAAAGCTTATTTTTGCTGGCATTTAGGTGTAGTAATATGACTTTGTACCAAATTTTAGCCACTAACACCTACGAGTCATTTTACTGTGATTTTCTAAAGTTCTTGGCCAATGGGGTGCTTTCTACTACCACTATACTTGAAAAATGTCAAACAACATATTTCTATTTTTTCCTATCTTCTTCTTTGTGCAAGAGCAATCAATCTAGAATTTGGCAACTTTTTGCTTAAGGGAAGGGGTAGAAATTCTTGAATTATATGGCCTTTTTCATGGGGTAGGGGGTAATGGGTGTTACCTTACATTTTTAAATAGGTTTCATATTTTTCTCTGGTGGTCTAATTCATCAATAGTTGGGTAAAAATTTAATTGCCTACTGTTGCACAATTTGAGGCTTCCTTATGATTTAATCAGAACATGGGACAATTCCATATTTTAATTGTTTAGCTCACTTATTTTGAGGGGTTGGGGTGTCTTTTATTTTTGTAGTGGTGTTCTAGCAGTTAGGAGTCCACTGAATTTTCTTTACCCTTTTTACAGTGGTCCTTGTATTTTAATCATGGTTTTTCTTGATTTCTTGGTGCCTAATAAATATTTAACCTTGGATCAGCTCTGGACTAGGTTTTTCTGTATTTTTCCTATGTTCCCTATCACTTAAGTATACTAGGAAAAATGTGTTCCTTCCCTGTTTATTATTTTCCACTACTTTCCTTAATTTTCTAAGTTTTGGGCAAATATAGTATTTAATAGCAAAACTTGAGTTAATCTTGTACACTGGGGTTCTTAGTATTTTTAAACAGTGCATATGTTGGGTATGTATCTCCATAAATTTTTTTAAGCCTAGCACAAAAGCATCTCTATTTTTCTTTGTATTTATAAGGTTTGGGACGTTTCCTTATTTAATTGAAAACTGTAAAAATTAATACAAAAAACATGGGGTTTACTATTTTTACCTAATAGTTCATATTATTTTGAATCCAGCAAAATTGGTTTGACAAATTTTGGTTAAATATTTCTCAAGTTATGAATTTCCTAAGTTCTCTGTTCATTAAAAAGAATAATCAGAAATGGTTAAATGGGAAATTACTTTGCATCGGGGTCCCTGGCGTGTGTTTTCTAATTTCCTTACAGACTAGTCCTGGGGTCACTATTGAAACATGCCACTGACAATTCAGAAAACCCCCTGGGGTTTTACTAACCGTAACCTAAGGTCCTTCCCCCAATTAAAAAGTGCCCGCGGTGGAGGAAAGGGCTGAGGGGCTTACCATCGGCGAGGTTGCTCCAGTGAGGTGGTCGAGGGCGTAGGGGAGGTTGTGACAGTCACGTCGATGTGAGGATCATCGCCGGGGATGGTCGGAGTAGGCCGGTCCACGTGCGCAGGCGGGGGAGCTCGTCGGCGGCGAGGGCTCCGGTCTATCCAGGGCGGTAGAGTTCAATTAAACCGGTCAGCGAGCTTCACTAGGTGTCTGGGGAGGCATGGACGCGAGGAATTGAAGAATGGTTCACTTGATAGCTCGGTCTACGTGCGGTGGCGAGTGGCCAAAGTCCGGCGATGGTGATCTCACTATTCCGGTGGGGCAGGGCCTCGATCCTTGTTTGGAGAAGCTTCACGGCTCCTTAGGGAAGCTATCTAGAGGCTCAGGTGAGGCTAGGGTCTCTAGAAATGGCTGGTCGCGGTGGCCGGCGCTCTGGTGCCTCGGGCGGGCGACGCAGAGCTCGCCGGAGCTAATGACGGGGTCTGGTCAGCGAGGGTAAGTGTGGAGTGAGGTGTGGCGCGTCCGGGGGTGGTCTTTAAGGGTGCGGGCGAGCACGGCCAAGGGTGGCTCTGACACGCGCTTGGAGGGTGCGCAGGTGAGCGCCAGCGCGCGCTTTGGCGCCTGGGCACGGCGTCGAGCACGAGGCAGCGTAGAGAGTGGTCAAGTTCAAACGCGGATTGGCTCCAAATCTTCACGATTATGGCTATTAACCCGTTGAGAGATCTCTTCACCTGACCTTCCTTTATCGTTTATGTGTGGAGGCTTATGGGTTTTGCTGACTGGAGCCAAAGATATTGAGTGAAGAAATCTGGTTTGTCTCACTTCTGAAACCTGAGATGAAATCCCAGATTTGATGTGTCTAGGGCACGAATCTTGATGCCATCTTCACACATGTTGCAGAGGGGTTAATTTAGAACAATTTTGTCAATGGGAGCTTAAGGATTTGAGCTAGGGATCAAGGTGAACGTGCTCGAGTTCTAGGTGAGGTCTGAAATTCAGAAATCTGAATTTTCAGATTTCCCTAGAGAGCTCCCACTTGTATGGCCTTTTTGGGGATTTTAAATAATTATTTTGGCCAAACTTTTCTAATAGTTATTGTAGCTAAATTAGTGTATTTCAACTTTTATAATTGGCCTAAGCCATGATTCCATGTTTTTCATGGTCTTTTTTCCGATTTCTTCCTTTTTACTTAAATGGTCCATTTAGGTTATTCTAGGGTTTAGACGTTTTTCCCCACTTTGAGTGCATGATATGATTTAGGCATGATTCTTAAGACAAAAAGACTTAGTTGAATTTGTGTTCCCAAGTTTTTGGTCTGTTTTGCTCAATTTGATTAGCATGAGATAATGGATCTTGATTTAGCACTCAGAAGAACCCTAGGTAACACTAGGGTGTTACATTTTAAGCCGAGGTGTTTGTAGAGGAAGTGAAGACCATATAGTGGTGAATAACGTTCTTTAAAGGTGATGAACATGATCCTATACGAAAATTGGAGTAACAGCTGCTCCAATTTGGACTGTCATGTGGCTGAAACTTAATTGTATTGTGTCCACTGTAAACTGAAATTCAGCAACAAGGGTGTCTAGTTTGGAGCTCTATGGTAATTAGTGCAAGGAGATTTGGGTTAGGAATTCTCTAGCAAACTGAAAGGCCATATATAGGAGAACAAATTCCCTTAAGTGATGTTGGCTTGGTGCTATATAAATTTAGGAGTAAAATACCCTCAAACGCACTTTGTCAGACTTTGTAGGTGATGTTTCAGATAAACTGAAACTGTGTTTCGGTGAGGTTTGCCCAACTTTGACGCACCATAACTCTTGATCTATAGGCATTTGGCCTTGGCCTACTGCAACAAGCTGGTAGTACTTTGTTGGATGAACAATTTCCTTGAAGTAAGGGGGCTTGATGTTGCACAGAACTGAGAGATAAAGGGTGCTCAAACCACCTCTGTCAAGCATGCATAGTGTAGGTCAGATGCAGTGATTCTATTTCTGGTTCAATGTCTTTCTATGGATTTTTAAGCTTGTTTATGATTGATCCAAGGGGTTTAAGCCTAAGGTCCATGTGGACAAGTGGTATAGGGTTGTTTGGTGGATAAGTTTTATTAATCCTGCTCTCCCTATTGCTATGGAAAGCTAAGAGATTGGAGGGGTCAACAGGGAGGTGTGCAGATGGAACAACAGTGCTGTTGGAGAGGGTTCAGTGTTGCACTTGGGTTCTGAAGAAGATCAACTCGACCCTACAGTTGTCACTTATGTATGCAAGTGGGTATAAGGTTGTAGTGTATGACTGAAGGTCTAGGAGCTTAATTTGCTTCTAGGAAAATATCTAAGTTGGACTGTTTTGAGAGCAGTAAGCAAGTGAAGGTTTATCTGCTAGCTACTGAATGAGTGAATTAAATAATGGAAATTCTAGTGGTCTCACCCCTACAGATAATATCAAGCCATGGGCCATAGTACAAGCCACCGTTGGGGTCTCATCTACTTCCTCTCCTATCTGCTTGCTGAAGCAAAGAGTGGATATTTTGGGGATGTTAGAGCAGACCAGATTCAGTGTCCTAGGTGCACGTGTAGACTTGTGTGCAGTTAGTGCATGGGAGCCACATCTTAGCATGCTGTGTTGGCATCCCTTGTATTCTTGCACTGAATTGTGGATGAATTTGTGTGTTTTTGTTCAAATTTGGCTCCTTGTGGTAATTAATCCAAGAAGAATTGGGTCAGGAATGCTATAGCAAAGTGAAAGACCATGTCAAGGAGAGAAAATGTCATACAGAGAGTTGGCTTGCTGCTGTAAAAAATTTAAGGGAAAAGGAGTTGCAAAACTCTCTGTTAGATGAAACAGGTGTTGTTTCAGACTTCTAAAATTGGAATGTTTTAGTGTTTTTGCTATGTTTTGGTGCACCATAGCTTGTGTTTTGTATGATTTTGACCTGGGACTGCTGTAGCAAACTAGTAGTGCTATGGTTTGGATGCAAGCTTGGCCAACTAAGTTGGTCTGGTGCTATAGAAAATGATGAATTTAAGGGACATGTACAGGAGGGTTTAGGTGGACAGTAAGGTGTCATTAGAAGTACTTAATGTTATCCTCTTTGTAACTGCATAAGCATAAACATCCGTGATCATGACATTTCATGTAGAACTCCCAGCAGGAGTGAAGATTCAAGCTGAAGTGGTGACTGAAGAGGAATCTACTCCTGTGGCCGCTGATCAAGTGGAGGAGCCATCTAACTGGGTAGCTTGTAGAGGGATCTAGACCTCTTCACTACAACAAAGGCAAGCCCCGGTGCATGTAACCCCTTTCTTGTATTTTTAAAATACTTTTATACATTTTAAGTCTAGTGAAATGTGCATTAAGTTTATAGGAGTTGCTTGGAAACTATTTGATGCATTGACTACCTTGATATCCATTCCTGTTATAGATACTTCTTTGGAAGTATCAAATATTTTTTACAAAAATTGCTTAGCCCTGCCTAGAGGTATATCTTGCGGATAGAGTTTGTCCTTTGCACTAATGCCTAGCTCAGGGTTTATCCTGAGGAAGGATGGCTCTACCTACAAGAATATTTTCATCGGGATCATGGGGAGATCTAAAGCAAGGTTCCCTGTGATGTTTTAATCATCCTAAGGTACACAAATAAGTCCGAAGGATGAAAGTACTTAAATCGAGACTTGGGCTAGGAACAGGGGATGTTCTGCCTAGGTTGATTAAGGATTATAGGTGTTGGCGGTCTTCTCCGCCAAAGGTCCTCAAGGCAAAAACACCTTCGACAAAATGATACACAACCTTGGCTCAACTCCTTGAGACGAAGCTCAAGGTCTTTGGTGACAGTGCAAGATGTCGAAGGTCAATAGCTTCGGCCCAGACCGAGCAAAGAAGGAAAAAGGACTAGATAGACCTTATTGGTTTTAATTACTTATAAACAAATGATCAAGGGCATGAATGTAATTGTACCTGGTGTGTCCCGTGCCTATAAATAGATGAACAGTACCCCGTACTGTTCATGCTGGATTGTAATCACTCTCGCGTCATTCTCTCATCCTTACCTTCTGCCAAGCCGAAGGTACTAATGTAACACGAGTATTATTCATATTTACTCATATTCATAGAGTATAAAATATGAATATATTACTAATCTATTACTACTCTATAAGCGTGTAATGTAGGCGTCCACATGGCCACGCCCCTGCTCCTGCCCCCGCCCCGTGCGTCCCCCTCCGCGCCCATAGCCCCCGCTTCCATCCTAGCCCCCGCCACCGCGACGACGCTGTCAGCGTCCTCCCCGCGCCCGTGACTCCGCCCCCGTCCTCGTCAAACCGCTCTGCCAGCAAGTAAAAAAAGTGGCGTCCCAATCCCACAGTGCTTCCACCTCGACCGCCTATCGGGCTCCCACGCCCATCCCCACTACCTCGTGATCCCCGGCGACGCTGCGGCGCCTCGCGCGGCCATACCCCCGCTCCACCCCGATCCCGCGACCAGCCAGCGCAAGCTCAACCACGCCCCTGCCCAGCCCCGTGCATGCCCGCCGCGACAAGCGCACTTCCTCAGGTGAGATGCTCGCTGGTTCCTCGGTGGCAATGGAAAACACGCCGCATTCCAGACATCGTCGCCAGTTCCTCGATGGAAAGCACGCATCCCGTCATTCTCGGGCCCCCGATTGGCCTCCACAATCCTGACATCCTCGCCCCGCCATCCTCGTCCCCAAGCCAGGCATCTTTCTTACCATCCGAGATCTTCAATCAGCCCAAATTGACGGGTCCTTAAATTATGTTGCTTCAATCACCTTCCATCCCAGTGCCGATACCTACCATCGATGAGGATGCCGGTCCTTAAAGATGACCAGTGTGACCTCGATGCCACCAGCCCACAACCCCCATCCTCCCCGGTGCTCTCACAGGAAGACGGTACAGGTCAGCTTCAACTATCTGCATCAACTCCGACGCACTCAACACCGCTCTACTGTTCCGCCTCCCAGCTCAGCCTAGCCCCCATATTTGCTTGCTGGTTTGGTTTGGGGAAATAGGTTGCCTGATTCCCTGATCCAAGAACACCCATTGCCTGAGGTTCAGGTAATCCTCTTAACACCATGTTGCTTCTATATTTATCCAGCTTAGATTTCCATCATCGACTCAATGGTATATCAGCAATCATGGGAAATGTTTTGATCTCGTGATACAGCAAACCTGTAAAGTTTGCACTCTGAATTTGCTTCTCATGAAATGCATCATCATAGGTTTGTTATGGCCCATGCCTTTTTTACTTCCGTTATGTTGTGAATTAGTATATTTAGCATTAAGTTTGGTTGACGTTGATTAGCTGAAATAATTCCTTTTATTTTTAAATCATGTCATTCTGATATGTGGATTTCTATCCTAATCTGCACATTCTAATATGTGGATTTCTGTCCTAATCTGCATAATATGTCATTTTCATGCACACAAGATGTGTGTGAATAGTTGCAGATACACAAATAACAACCTACACAATGCCATAGTTATGTATATCTGACAACCAAGTTCCATGCCCTCCTATTTTTAGGCTGTATTTTATGTATGTTGTGGTTGTGCATTAGGTTGAGGTGCTTGTGGTCGATCCATGTGATCCTATTCTTGAATTGTAGAGGGTTAATCAATTTAGTGGAAGTGGATATTGAATATGTTTAAGCATGAGGTCGTGTGTTGGGTTCAGGTAATCATATGTTTTCCAATTCACTTTAGCAGGTGCATGCTGACGTACTTCGATTTGCGTGCTAACGTACTTCGATTTGATTTCCTGAAAACATGAGGTCCTATGCATGATTCATGTTTGTATGTATACTGAAAATAATAAGTTATTCATCCATTCTTAAATATACTCTTTGATCTATCGGTGTTTGTGCAGGTCCAGAACATCTGCACCAAAACACATAAAAAGAAGTCCTCCAAAGATTTGGTTAGTTGCTTCATGCTTTCTCTTCCTCTCTCTTGATACTTATGTGATATTTTTTCTATATCACAACTTAATCTTAGAGAACTCCATGTATTTCTATATTTTTTTTAATTTTGTTCATACTACTATGTTTGGTATGTGCTATACTGCTATGGTAGGACAATGATCTCATTCTATTTGCTGAAACTTCCCACCAACAGTTTCCATGTCCATAGTACAATTATTGATTGGTGACTTATGGCCACCAAAATCTTAATCCAAGTTAGTTGTTATTGCACTCTTAGATGTGCCTCCACTGCATCCACTGCCATCATCATGGATAGTCTCACTCTGATCCTCTTGGCAGCAGGCTGTGAGCTACTGCTCTCTGGCTCTCATGGATAGTCTCACATTGTACTTTTCATCAATGCCCATCATCATGGATAGTCTCTACTGCTCTCCAGCGATCCACAACCATAGATGGATAATTTTGAGTGAAACCATAGGACCTTGCAGTATGCCATTGCGAGGGTAACTTCAGGTGTAAACGAGAGGTTTGTATCCTGCAAGATCAAGTTGTTCAAGCATAGCAAATTAAGTTCATTGTAGCAGCCATTATAGTAGGCCAAAGAAATTTAAGAAGGATGCAATATGCAGAAACTACATTTCTAAAGGTGGCTAAAAGGTGAGTGTAGAGTGTGATTTTGTTAGTAGTTTAGCCACATACGCAAACACCCCAATGGCCTTGCCTAAAATCAAATGAATAAAGTCAGCTTGTGTTTGTTTTCATTTTTCTTTTCAAAGGGAAGGGAAAAAATGGACAAAAGACTTGGCCCTTAGTTCTACCATCTTCAAGACTCTGCATACAATTACATCTTAGGTTTTCTGAATCCATCCTAAATTATATTCACCCACTACAGTTTTCCTTAAATACAAATCTGCTGCAATTAGCTTAGCCTGGACCCATATTCAAACAAACAAATCATAGGAAATAGACACTTAAGACAAGTGACTAAAATAAATGCAACATATGGCAACTAAAATAATTTCTCTAATGAAAAAGGGCAGCTACAAGCTTTGCCAAGACAACTCTAATTAGAATAAAATTATAGTAGCTGAATTCTATAGTCTCTGATCATGACTGGTTTCATTAAGAGTGAACATATATGATGATAACAATAGTACATGTACAATGAGTAGCTACATGGAGTTACACTTGCTTTGCATCTTTGACTCATAGATTATTGTATTTTGTTTCAATTTTTTTATCACTGTTTCTCCCTGAAAGAGGTGGAAGGGGGCCATTTCGATGCTCAAATTACAGACATTGCAACAGATCTTCTCGAAAATTTCGTGATCACTCATTCATGATCTCGAATTTCAGGACTAAAGAGGAAGAAATCCCTATATACCATATTTTGTCTGAGTATGGTATGACTATATTGGACTACCCTGGCCACTATGAGGGATGTCCACTCCTCACCATGGAAATGATCCACTGCATCTTGAAGTCTAGCGAAAGCTGGCTTTCCTTGGGTCAGCATAGCTTACTACTAATGCACTGTGAACGAGGGAGCTAGCCTATTTTGGCTTTCATGTTAGCTGCTCTTCTAATTAACCTAGGGCATTATTCCGACGAGGAGAAAGTGTTGGATATGGTTTACAAGCAATCGTCTTTGGAGCTTTTGGAGATGATTTCACCTCTGAATCCCGTGCCTTCTCAAATGAGATATTTGCGCTTTATCTCGACGAGGAAGGTCATGCATGAGTGGCCTCCACCTGATAGAGCCCTCACATTAGATTGTGTTATTTTGAGGATGGTTCCAAATTTTCATGGCCGTCCAATATTCAAGATATACGGCCTAGATCCACTCATGCCCCTGATTAGACTCCAAAAGTTCTTTTTTCAACTCCAAAGAAAAGCAACCTTGTCCATTTTTATTCATAGGTAATTGTCTTCTGCCGGGTCATTCATTTTTATGCTTTTAAGCTGTTAGCTAATGATGTCTTATATAATATTACACATGTTATAAATCTCTTGAAACATAAAGTTTGATTTTTTTATATCTTCCTTGCTAACCTTTATTAGAAAGGAATTGACTATTTCTTACCTTGTGCAGATGAGCTAATGAAAATAGACCTTCAATTTCATGTCCAAGGTGATATTGTCCTAGAGTGTATCCATTTGTATGAGGATCTGGATCGTGAAGAGATGGTTTTCCAAATCATGTTCAATACAGCATGCATCCGATCAAACATCTTGATGCTTAACTGTGATCACATAGACATGTTATGGAATGGAAAATACCAATTCCCTAAAGATTTTCGGTTTGAGGTAAGGCTCTGTAGTACATGGATTTTCATATGCAACTTCTATTGATGGTAGGTTATCTTTTCCGATATGGATGTAGTCACTTCACATGTCACAATAGAGCCTGTTATTCATCAAGAGAAACAAGGACCTCCTTTCAAATACAGCAATTTAAACAAGATATGTACGCCGTAGCAACGCATAAGCACCTACGTAATCGTTGTGCACTAATATTTATCGAATAATTTTTACGTCGTCGCAACGCACGGGCACATACCTAGTTTATAATTATGATCTTTATTTCCTTATGTTCAATTATTTAATTATTCATATTCTTATGTTCAAATGATGAAGGTATGCCCTTCATGAACTTCGTCTGAAGATCATTATATCCAAAAGGAAATAATGCTTCGAAGGACGAAGGTCTTTAACCATTAACAATTGTGTTGCCTTGTTCTTGGTTTATAGCATCTGAAAACAAGTGAACAACACTGGCGCCCACCTCCGGTGAACTCACTTCCACAACTGCGACGATGGCTTTGCAAAGCAACCAAGCTGTGGCATCTTCGGCTACGAAGCTGGTGTTCCCAATCACAGGCAGCTCAAGTTCTGAACCAGCCAACAAGAAACAAAAGAAGGAAGCACAGAGAAGGGTACAACATGTTGGAGTACAAGGACCCTTCATCAGATCCAAGTGATCTCATATTCCAATACCTTCTCTCAGGAAGACCTTCAGCTTAAAGATTACCCTCGCAACAATGCAATGGACACATGCAGTGCAACGAATATCATGTTTGCGAAGGCTTTTAGGCAAATGCAAGAGCCAGATGATAAGATACATGATGCAACACACCCTCTTTGTGGTATCGGAGGGAGACCAATAGTGGCACTTGGCAAGATAACAATGTCAGTCACCTTCGGCTATGTTAACAACACAAGGATAAAGCAAGTTGTCTTTGATATTATTGATATGGAGTATCCATACAATGCAATCATTGGTCTAGGCACGCTCAATGCCTTCGAAGCAATACTCCACCCAGCATACCTCTGCATGAAGATACCTTCGGAACAAGGGCTCATTGTTGTACATGGGAGTCAAGAAGCTGCCAGGAAAGCTGAAGGAAGTTGGATGGATTTGAAGGCTATTCATAATATAGATGAAGCCAAAGCTTATCAGAAGTACAAGCATAAAAGAGAAAAGGATGCTTCGGCAGATCAACCAAAGCCTATGCTTTTGTGTGAAGACATAGCCGAGAAAAAAGTGTTGCTAGGATCTCAACTATCTGATGAACAAGAAAAGACCTTGCTAAGATTTTTGTTTAACAACAAAGATGTTTTTGCTTGGACAACCAATGATCTGTGTGGTGTCAATACAGACATCATTGAACTATCTGATGAACGAAATGAAGTAAAAAGACTTCTAAGTGTCGGTGTTATTAGAGAAGTAACATACCCAGAGTGGTTGGCCAGCACTGTCATGGTGAAGAAAGCTAACGGAAAATGGAGAATGTGTATTGATTTTACAGATCTCAACAAGGCATGTCCGAAGGATGAATTCTCATTGCCAAGAATAGATTCCCTAGTGGATGCAGCAACTACTTCGGAACTCATGAGCTTATTGGGTTGCTACTCAGGCTATCATCAAATCTGGAAGAATAAGGATGATGAGCCGAAGACAAGCTTCATAACTCCTAGTGGCACCTATTGTTATCTCTGAATGCATGAGGGGCTCAAGAATGCTGGAGGAAGCTTCAGTAGAATGACTGCCAAAGTTCTTCACTCCCAAATTGGTAGAAATGTGCTAACATACGTTGATGATATCATAGTAAATTGATTTGCAAGAGACATTTGCTAATTTTAGACAAGCTAGTCTTAAGTTAAATCCAGAAAAATGTGTCTTTGGAGTGAAGAAGGGCAAGTTTCTTGGCTGCCTGGTATCGACAAAAGGTATTGAGACTAATCCAAGCAAAATTGAAGCTATCCTTCGGATGGAACCACCAAATTCAAAAAAGATGGCTCAAAGGTTAGCAGGAAGGCTGACATCGCTGAACAGATTCATTTCAAGATCAGCAGAGAGGAATCTGCCTTTCTTTGAAATATTGAAATCAGTCGAAGTCTTCCAATGGGGTCCAGCCCAACAGAAAGCATTCGAGATGCTAAAGCAGTATTTGATAGAACTAACAAATCTAACTCCACCTTCATCAGGGACCCCATTGCTTCTATATGTGGCTGCTTACCATGCTGCGGTTAGTGCGGCACTTGTACAAGAGAAACAAGATGTCTAGACAAAAAAGCAAGCACCGATATACTTCGTCTCCGAAGTACTCAGCCCATCAAAGAAGAATTACACAGAATTGGAGAAGGTACTGTATGTTGTATTGATGGCTTCCAGAAAGCTTTGACACTACATCCAAGCATATCATATAATAGCGCCTTTATCACAACCCCTAAAGGACATAATGAGGAAGGGTCAGAAAATGGGTCGCAGAACTTAATGAATTCACCATTGATTATGTACACAGGTCTTTGATTCAATCTCAAGCATTGGTAGACTTCATTGCCGATTGGACGCCAGGGGCTCAGGATGAAGAATAAATGATGCTGAAGCTTGAACGGTATTTTGTGATGGATCCTCGAGAACCTTCGGTGCAGGGGCAGCTGCTATCTTAGTCGCACCATCCAAAGTCACAATTTGTTATGCAGTAAGACTGGATTTCATCTGCACAAATAATATTGTAGTGTACGAAGCCCTCCACTTGGGGCTTTGGAAACTTAAGGCAATGGGTATAAGAAGGGCGGTTCTCAAGATTGATTCACAAGTTATATCGGGTCATGTGGACAAAAGTAGCAAGGCAAGAGATCTGAAGCTTGAAAAATATATAGATGCAGTCCGAAGGTTGGAAGCCTCTTTTGAAGGTTTCTCTGTAAAGAACATCCCAAGGGGAGAAAATGAGCATGCAGACTTATTGGCCAAATCGGCGGCACAGGGGCTTCCGCTACCTTCGGAAGTGTTTTTTGAAACAATAAAAGCACCTTCAGTTGAGCTCATCGAAAGAGCGGTGCTCACAATTTCACCGGTACATAGTGAAGATTGGAGGACTCAGATTGTATCTTTCCTCCAGGGCAATTTTCTTTCGGATGATGAAGTTTATAATAAAAGAATGGAGACAAGGACAAGACCATATGTAATAATAGAAGGGGAGTTATACAAGCACGGAGTTTGCTCTCCATTGCTCAAGCGTTTATCCAGAACCGAAGGGCAAGAACTAATAAAGGAGATACAAGCAGGACTATGTGGGGCCCACATTGGGTCTAGGCCCCTGCTGGGAAAGGTTTTCAAACAAGGTTTCTACTGGCCGAAAGCAGCTTTGGATGCAGCAGGATTAGTACAGAAATGTGAAAATTGCCAAAGATGCGCCAGAGACCAGAAGCAACCTTCGTCTCTGACCCAACTAATACAACCAACTTGGCCACTGCAAAGATGAGGTTTGGATCTATTAGGACCACTCCCACCAGCACAAGACAACTTGAAATATGTTGTGGTGGCAGTGGAATATTTTTCTAAGTGGATTGAAGCAAAGCCCTTGGCTACAACAACTTCGGCCATAGTACAGAAATTCTTCTGGCAAAACATCTTTTGTCGCTTCGGCGTGCCGAAGGCTATCACTGTTGATAATGGAACTCAGTTCGATGCCGAAACTTTCAAAACCTTTTGTAGCCAGATTGGTACAAAAATACACTTCGCATAAGTGAGGCATCTGGAGTCAAATGGATTGGTAGAAAGGGCAAATGGAATTATAATAACAGGAATGATGAAGTCAATCTTCAATAAGCCCAAAGGAAAGTGGCCAGATGAATTAATAAAAGTGGTCTGGAACCACAACACTAGTGTATCAAGGTCGACAGGATTTACTCCGTTCAAGCTTCTGTTCGGTGACAAAGCAATTACACCAGAAGAAGCAAGAATGGGTCCAATAAGAACTTTAGCTTCGACAGAGGAAGAAGGTGACTGCCAACTAACAAAGGATATCATAGAAGGGACCAAGCTTCAAGTCATAGAGCACATGAATAAATACCAGGCTGAAACAGTCAAATGGCTTGACAGAAAAGTAAGATTGAAAAACATCAAGCCAGGTCGTTTGGTGCTTCGAAGGGTGGCCAACCCTGATACAGTGGGGAAGCTTCAGCTTAAGTGGGAAGGTCCCTTTCTGGTTGTATCTTCGTCAAGACCTGGCTCTTACATGTTGAAAGACATGGACGGCAATGACATTCCAAGATCTTGGAATGCAGATGAGCTTCGAAGATATTATGTGTAAACAATGTAATTTTCTTATTTTTTTCTATGGCACCCCTCTTCCTTTCAAGAGGGGAGAAACATTTTTAATAGGACCATATGTTGTAATTTTCATTCTTTATTTAGGCCTATGCAATACAAGGGCCAAATTCCCCCATATGTAAAATGTAACATCAGGATCTGCACCATCGAGTGCAAAAAGAACAGGGAGTAACTACAAAGTCATTCCTAAGGGAGCGCAGAGTAAGTTCCGAAGCTCAAAAGTTGTTCCTAAGGGAGCGTAGAGTAAGTTTCGAAGCTCAAAAGTTGTTCCTAAGGGGATGCAGAGCTGAAATACCACCTAAGTAAAAGGTGAAGAAGCTCCAAAGTCGTTCCTAAGGGGATGTAGAGCTTAGCTCCAAAGTCGTTCCTAAGGGGATGTAGAGCTGAAATACCACCTAAGTAAAAGGTGAAGAGACTCCAAAGTCGTTCCTAAGGGGATGCAGAGTCTAAGTGTGTTTTTCGCATACATTTGCATAGCTCATTACATCATATTTTGCATTCATACAGACATTCATTAGTCATTCGTAGGATCATCATCATGACATAAAGCACTAACAGGGAAGACAGAAGATGCTTGTCTTCGGTGACAAAATGCTTCGTTGAAAACGAAGATGCTTCGTCTCAGATAAAACTTCATGGCATATGGAGGTATTTCGTCTTTGATAAAAAAATGCTTCGATGTGAACAAAAAGAAGGGAAGGTGTTTTTAGCCTTCGGCTCAAAGGTAAAATTATATTACAAGGGCAAGTGTTGATTTCGTCCATATCAAAGCAATTCATACAGGAACTAAAAGGTAAAATTATATTACAAGGTAATCACAAATTAGTACAATATTTTGTTCGACTATCAATTGCAATTCTTTGCCAAAAAATGCAAAGAGACCCTAAGTTTTCTACAGATAGTTACAAAAGAAAGTTCTAAGAGTCTTCAGGCCTTCGGAATAAGCTTCGGCTCAACAACCTTCGGCGCCACCTTCCTGCAGACAGATGAAGGTATAAGGGAATCGGAAATTTAATAAAGGAAAACCAAGGTAAAAAGACAGGTAAAAGTTTCATACTGAATTGAGCAGTTTTCTAGCTTCATTTCCAGCCAACTCGCGACCGCCCTTAGCCCAAATTTGTGTAATGAATCTATTTCCTGTGCTTCAGGATTCGGCTGGATATCCACTATATCTAACGTTGAAAGATTTAAAGTTGGTTTGTTAACCGTCTTGGCGTGAGTTCATCCAGCCTTCATAAATGCAGCAGTTATGCCTCGAGAAGCTACCAGGGCACAGAATTCTCCGTGTCAGCTTATAACTTCGTCAAGGGCTTCAACTTCGTTTTCAATGTGATTAAAGGCCCCGGGGATGTCTTCGGCCGAAGGGGGTAAACTTTTCAGAAGCAGCTCCAATTGAGTTAAATATCCCCTTAAGCCAGTCTGCACACTGGGTGGCAAAGTCTACACACTTGTTCCAAAGATCCTTAATAGACTCATGCAGGCTTGTATTCTTTTCAGATTCGGCTTCAACCCTTATTTTAAGATCTTTCGTCTCTTGGCCGAAGCATTGTGAACTTTCATCCAAAATCGTCTGAGCTTCACTCAGTTCCTTGCTTAACTTAGTATTTTGGGATCGTAATTCCGCCAGTGAACCTTCGGCTGTTTGCAGCAGGACGTCTGTTTCCTTCAGAGAGGTTTCAAGTTCTTTTATCCTATCCTCTAAGCCCTTAATTATGACTTTGATTTTCCTGTCCTCAATATCCTACTGCATTTTCAATGCTTTGCTTAGCAGCATACTCTGCAAAACAAATTAAAGTTAGAGCACTCAATTTATCACAAAGGTAACAAAAATCTAGACAAAGATATCCCCTTAAAATTGGAATAAAATAGGCTACTGACAATGTGTTGTCATCGGTAACCGCTAATGTCGGCCTTCAGCTTCGGGAATGCGACACTCTTAGACACAGTGCCGATTATCTTCGCCCCGGCGCGGTTGAGAATACATCCTAAAATTTCTTCATCAACCCCGCCGAAGAGCAAAGATCCCGGCTGGTAATCGCAAGATATTGCATATTCTTTCAACTCCTCCTTGTCTTCCTTGGACAGCTCTTGACCGCCTAGGTGCCGAAGGTCAAAATCCCTCTCATCCGAAGGAGTTTTATCAATTTCTTTTCCTTTATCTGGCACTGTGGCCATGGTTTCTTCCGTAGCTACATTTGTCTCCACATTCACATATGCAAATATGTCTGACACAAGCCTATCAATATCTGACATTGTTGTTTCGGCTTCATCAGCATCTTTGGCTTCGACAGCACCTTCAGCTTTAGCTTCGGCATCCTCAGGAATCGCTGTTTTGGCCGCCGAAGCTGAGGGCGGTGTTTGTTCAATTGCTTCCATTACATTTACAATTCATCGTTTCTTTTGTTCTTTAACTTTCTCCTTTGTAGCCGAAGGCTGTTCTTTTCGCTGTAAAATTTTTGTCAGTTCTGATCCAAGAGGGACTTAGCAGCTTGACGGGCGGGGATTCAGTGATTACCTTCAGAAATTTGGCTACTTCGGTGGCAGAGGGCGTCGGAGGAGCTTCTTCTCCTGTCTCATCTACCTTCGGCTCAGAAGAGGGCGCTGTGTCAAGATTTCACTTTTTAGAGATTGTCGGCTTCGGCTCAGGAGCTATTTTTGTTTTCTTCAAAACTTTTTCATCTTCCTTCACTAGCCGAGCAGCTTGCCTACTCAGGATGCTGACAATCGTTTTTCGTTTCACCCCTTTGGCCCCTTTGTCAAGCCTCTCGTAATCCGGGTATTCGAACTTTAATGCATCCATCACCCGATTCAGCCTTCGTTTCGGCCGGGTGCCGAAGGCAGCAGTCATTAATTGGTCTTACTTCTTGGTGTAGTTGCCAAGAATTTCATTACACATCGTTTCGATCATTTCTAGCCACTCTTTGCATGGCTTCTTCAATTACTTCTCAAATTTAAATCGATAAGGGAGCTGAACGAGTTTGTACTTTTTGCCCCCTCCTTTTTCTTAGGCATTCCCCAGCCACTAGAGGTCGGAATATTCTATTTGCCAAGTACTCTTGTACTAGATCTCTAGTGCTGATTTCGGCAGCTACCACTCTGAATTCCACTTCGGCTAGCTGACATGGGGAGCCAAGCTGCATATGCCACAAGGGTCTTGTCATCCTGAAGCTTAATTTCAATGGACTCATGACCATAGTCATTAGCTTCTCCCTTTCCTTCTCATCCGCGTTTATGTAAAACCATTCGCTTGTCCAACCGGTCGGCCAAATGGTAGGATAGCCAATTACCGGGGCCTTTGTATCTTTCCGATATGCGAAGTTGTAGCAGCCAAAGTTCTTATGCAGACCATCCACTCTGGCCTTCGTTTGGTAGTGCAGCTCATGCACTCGGCAGAAAGCTTTAGCATTATGACTCATACCCTAGCTTTGGAGAGCCCATATGTAGACACTAAGTCTAATGATTGCATTGGGTGTCAACTGATGAAGGTATATTTCAAAATTCTTTAAAACTTCTCCTATCATCTCATGTAGAGGGAACTGAAGCCCCGCCCTGAAGAAACTCTTAAAAACAACGACTTCATCCTCCCTTGGCTGCGGGACCACCTCCTCTCCGGCAAACCGGACAAGCTTGCTTTTAGCTTCCCCAAAGTAGCCTAGATTTTTCATCATAACCATGTCGTCTGCTGTCATAGTAGATTTCCCAAATTCAATGTGGCTAGGTTTCATTGGGCTTAGAATAGTGTTGTCCTCCTCACTTTCGTTCTCATTTCCTCCTTCAGCCATAGTCTGTTCAGCTTCAGCAGCGGAGGTACCTTTGGCAATATCTTCCTCTGACGCAACAAGACCCGATCGCCTCATTACTTCTAATATTGGTCTATTTCGGTCGCTTCGGCCCCATCTCCTTCACGAGACACCTTAGTAGTGGATTGTACTCTAGCCATTTCAGTGTTCACACTTTTTAAGATGTAGCTGGTCTCAAGTGACAAAGGACTTATTTGAAAACGCAGTGCAGAAAGCTTCAGCTATGGTTAAAAATTTTAACAGCACAACAGTGCGATGGCAATGAATGCTGTGGTAACTCCTCACCAACCCGTCTATTTATATAGTGTTGTAGGGGAAGAAGGCGAACCGCCATACCGCTTACACTGGCTGAGCGGTGGACCGCCCGAGGCGCAGAATATTTTAATCGTTTCTTGGCAACGAGCTCAAGGAAGGTGTTTTTCAGACCTCCGGCATACCGAAGCCTTCGTGTTTTTCGTGGATCAAGCTCGTTACGAAAAACAATCTAGCACCGTGGAGGGTCTACTATTAGGGGTCTTCTTCTCCGCCGAAGGTCCTCAAGGCAAAAACACCTTCGACAAAATGATACACAGCCTCGGCTCAACTCCTCGAGACAAAGCTCAAGGGCTTTGGTGACAGTGCAAGATGCCGAATGTGTCGGAACCTCCCAAGGTATTAGGCCCACCTACAGTTGTACTTGTCCTAAGAACATTGGACAACCCAGTAGATGCACATAATCACTCGACAAGTTCGGTAACTGTATCCTCATCATTTCGCCCAAGAGCGCTTCACCCGTCACACAGATATTACATCACATCGGAGGAAAGAATAAGCGGAAGCAAATTATAATAACTTAATTTACATTTATCAAATATATAGAGAGAGTATTATTATTATTACAATACCAGGGTATTACGAGTGCATAAAGTATTATTATTACAGACCAGGGAGGCGAAACACCCTCCCGCACACGAATTTATTGTTTTTAAAGTGGGAGGCCAACATCCTCCCATGACCACTTCACTGTTGGGGCTCTTCCTTGGGTACCACCTTTGAACAAAAACAACAAAAGTCTGTTGTTTCCTCACCTACAACAACATGGGTTCGAAAACCCTGAGTATGAAGTGTACTTTCGCAAGTCGTACCCGACAAAAGAAAAAGACTCTCAAGGATATGCTGGCTTGAGGGGGTCAAGGTAAGGCTATTCAAGAATCAAAGATTCTGTTTGCAGAAATGCTTACTAACAGTGGATCCTTAAAAATCTAGTTTTATTATCAAGTTAAGTAATTACCTGCAGCTAGAGTTCTTTCTACCCTAGTTCAAGCACTTGGCCTGCACTAGCCGTCTTTTATCACCCTTTTTCTTTACTGGATTGCTACGTGTAGGGCAGTGACCAAGTCTTCATATCAGAGAAGTAACGGCGATCCGAATCGATTAATACCCAGCTGGCGATGTCCAACACACGACATATGTAGCACTTAACCCTTGCATATGTCAACTCGCCACCGGGGTTCTCAAGACCAGACCAGGTTCACGCCAACCGAGAGCACACATACACCACCGTCCAGCCTCGTGCCACGGAGGGTATATGCTACTCTCGCCATCTCTCCACTGCCATTGTGTGTTGGCCTTTCTGGTATCTGCCTGAGGCAAAGCTTACCCATGACGAGGCATGTGTCCAGTTAAAAGGTCCTTAATCATCAATCCTACATCGGTACGGTCCTTAATTGACTTAGGCAGAGACACTACACCAAGACTTCCTTCTCGTGCAAGTCACCCGCCGGTCTCGTCTTTATCATTTTCAAACCAAAAAGTTGGTACCTGATAGAGGTACATCTTGTCTGATGTTGAACCCATCACGGCCATGATGGCTCCACCATCAAGTTTTATTTTTGAAAACATCCCATTCCATCTGAAGCATCATCTATTGTTAAAACCAAAACACTTTTGTTTTCTAAAGCAAGACTAAGCATCAGAAAACCTTTTAACAAAACAGGTAATCAAGGAAGGGTAAACAGTTCCAAGGAAGGAAATACAACAATTGGTTCAGCACCCAACTCCTATCACCTAATGCATCATTCAAGTGATAAAGAGATTAAAATCACAAGGAAAAGGTAAATGCACTGGGGCTTGCCTTGTGTTGTAGGGGATTCGGGATCTGTTCCACAGATATCAAAATAAAAACTATTCCCGACAAGTGGAGTCTCGGTTGGTGGTGCAGTCTCTCCTTCTTCGACACTTACTTCTTCTTTGTTTTCTATACATAACCATATATAAACATGAATGCTCATGTGATGCTATGAATATGTAGTTATATTAGTGATACATCCTTCACGGTACACCTATGTTACTAGGGTCTTCTATGTTAACAGCCTAGTAGGGTTAGGCAATTTTATTCTAAGAAACTAGGGTTTTGGGGTTTTGGGATCAAACAATGTCCAAAACATGTCAAACTTCACCCAAGGGATCTACTTATCAAATTAAGCTGACTCAAAAAGTTTTATGATTTTTGGAGCTATCAAATAATTTCTAAAATTTCAAAAGTCTAGGTTTAAGCCTTCTTAAATACTAAATAATTCATGGTTGGGACTAAAAATCTTGGAACTCTTTTTATTAAATACTAGAGGAATTTAGGAGGCTAATAAAATTTGGTTTCATATTTTTATAATTTTGATAGAATTTTCTATAAATTACCTAAGCCTGGCAGAAAAAGAAAAAGAAAAGGAATGAATAGTAACGGGCTCAAACCAACCCGAGTTGGCCCACTAACAAGGAAACGCGCCCGCGCGCGCGCCCACAATGTCGTCTTTGCACAGAGGACCCCGGCTGTTTGAATCACTGGTTAAGAACCCTTTTCACTATTTACTTGTGTCTCTGACATTCACAGTTAGGCCCTCGGAGTTCTATTTCTTTGAAACGTCAGGTCCCCTATGGTGATCGCCGGTGAGCACGCCTTCCGGTGAACCTGTACCGGCCGAGACACTCAATGACCAACTACCTAACTTGGCCGACACATAATTCCACCCTTAGCGACACTAATCCCTCAACTAATTCCACTAGTCCAGCTCGGAGTTCGTCTGTCCACGGCGGCAACGAATATCAGAGACAAATCATGGTGTTCTAGGCGATTTAATGCGGTCTAGTTCAATCAAAAGGGTCTTCGAGCAACAGGAGACCTAAGGGAGGCTAGAACATCACAGAGAAGGGCATGAACTAACCCGTAGACGACTGGCCACGGCGAGATGTCTCACGGCGGCGTTCCGACCGATTTGGGGCAAGTAAGAATTTGGGAGGCTCTAGTGAACGATAGGAGGCGAGAGCTGGTGCTTTGGATGCGTAATAACCTAGCAGAGCTCACTAGGGCATCAATTTATAGAGTTCATCAGCGGTGGCGCCCAATTTTGAGAAGATGCGCTGGCGGCCGCAGAGAGGGGAGGTTCACTACCGTGGGTTACCGTGGCATTCACTAGCGCGTCGACTCAGAGGACAGGCAGGCTACCTATTGCGACCAACGGCGACGTGTTAACAAGGCAATAGCGTGGCAGGCTCAGGTTAATGGCGATCATCACCGTGACGGCCGCGCGGCCACATCATGGCGCAAGTGGATGGGGCGACAGAGCGGCCCCAATGCTCCAACTTCATCCACGGCGAGATCTTTTCACCAGGGGTCGTTATCCGCGCTTTACTAGGTGTGAATCACAACGCCGACACGAATCCGAGCACGAGGTCACCGGCGGCGAGGTGGGATAAATCTAAAGATCTTTTTGTGCACTGTACAAAGGCCATCTTCTTTAGTCGTTCTGAAAGCCCAAGTTGAAGAATAGTTTTCTCCAATTTTTATGTGATAGCCCACTAATCCTCCTGTATCAAAGTTATTGTCCTTTAATCCAGCTTTAACTTTGTTATAGTAATCCCCAAACAATCACTGGATCCTACTCGAATTCAACCTCAAAGTTCCTCTGGCTTCACTGGTGATTACAATTCAGTCCAAGGGCTGACTGACAGCCCAACTTCAAGCCCAATTATCTCTTATTTTTGTACAGCACCAATGCTTAATCACTTAATCAAAGTTGTACTCCTAACATATCTCTATAAGTTTGATGCATTGACCTAAGGCAAATTCCTTATGAATTTAGAGATATAGAGCTCCAAAGTTGGCTTCAATACATTGAATTTCAGACTTAGTCACATAGTGCTCATATGACCCTTTTGCAAATAAGTCCAAATTCTATTATTCGACTTGAAAATTCTCCAATGTGAAATTTACTTGGTTTGTGGTGTTCTATCACTTTGATATTTGCACTTTGGTCCAAAAGTGTATAAAATTTACATTTAGCCCCCCTAGGGTTCCAATTAGGGTTTTCTAGGGTTTCTTTTAGGGTTTTGAGTACTTTACGGTTTTTGTGCCACTAAAGCACATCAAATGTGATACCTTGTGAACATTTCTCATGGCTTATGAGATTTTTACTCATTTTGGCTTCACTTTAATCCATAGGCCCTAGTTCCAGGGTCCAGTATCAACCCTAAGGTTAAGCACTCTTCAAGTCACATCATCACAACTTGTTTGAAAATTTTACCTAGTGAATGCATTCTAGGTGTAACAAACACATGAAATGTCAATGCACATGATGTTATGCTCAAGTTTTAGTACCAGTAACACCAGGGTTGTTACATCCTTCCCCACATCAAAGAATCTCATCCCGAGATTTAAGGTCCTAGGGTAAGTAATGGAAAAGGAAACACGTCACATCTTTATTTCCTTATTTGTCTTATAGAGAAGGGTGTGGTATGGGGTTTATTCCAACTTTACAATCAAATGTACACATCTTACAGATTACATGAAGCTAAGAACCTAGGAAAATTCTTTTCCAAGAAGTCTTGAGTCTCCCAAGTAGCTTCATCTTCAGTATGCTGGTTCCATTGTACCTTATAGAATTTAATAGTCCTTTTTCGGGTGATCCTGTCCTTCTGATCCAAAACACGAATGGGATGTTCTGAATAAGTTGGGTCTGGTTCCAAGGCAACATCTACCACATCGATGGTTCAATCAGGAATCTGAATGCACTTCTTCAATTGAGATACATGGAACACATTATGTACTGCAGACAATGTTTCGGGCAGTTGAAGTCGGTATGCCACTCGTCCGTATCGTTCAAGAATAAGAAACAGGCCAACATATCAGGGTGCCAGTTTCCCTTTTACCCCGAAACGGTTCACACCTTTCATTGGTGACACTTTCAAGTATACATGATCATTAACTTGAAAGACCAAATGTTGACATCGCTTATTCACATAATTATTTTGCCGAGCTTGTGCCTCTTTCAAGTTGTGTATGATCCATTGGACTTTTTCTTCCATCTCTTTAACCATGTCGGGCCTGAAAAACCATCTTTCTCCAGGTTCAGACCAATTTAAGGGTGTCCGGCACTGTCGTCCATACAGTGCTTCGAATGTTGCCATCTTAATGCTCTCTTGTTAGCTATTATTATAAGAAAATTCTGCCAATGGCAGACATTCATCCCATTTTTGTGGAAACTCCAGGACACATGCCCGCAACATATCTTCAAGTATCTGATTTACTCTTTCAGTTTGTCCACTTGTTTGAGGATGATATGTCAAATTGTGGAGCAGTTTAGTACCCAAGGATTTATGCAGTTCACTCAAAATTTGGATACAAATTGTGGTCCGCGATCCGACACTATTGTTTTTGGAATTCCATGTAAACTGAGAATACGGGCAATATAAAGTTCCGCGTATGCGACCACTCGATATTTTGTCTTGACGGGCAGAAAGTGAGCAATCTTCGTAATCCGATCAATTATGACCCATATGGAGTCAAAACCTTTGGCTCTTTTGGGCAATCCCACAATGAAATCCATACTAATATCTTCCCATTTCCAAGATGGGATAGGCAAGGATTGCAATGGTCCAGCGGTCTTCATGTGTACTGCCTTGACACGTCTGCATGTGCCACATCTTGCCACATAGCGTGCAATCTCAATCTTCATTTTCATCCACCAATAGTGTTGCTTTAAGTCTTGATACATGTTAGTACTTCCAGGATGAATGGAATATCGACTAAGATGAGCTTCATCCAAGATCTGTTGTCGAACTTCAGCATCTTTAGGCACAACTATGTGATCATTAAACCATATTATCTCTTGGTCATCTTTTCTAAAGCAATTAGCTTTGTCGGCTTCTATTTTCTCATGAATGTGCTTCATACCTGTGTCACTTCTTTGGGCATCAATAATTCACTATAGAAGAACTGACTCAAGCTTTAATTGTGTCAAAGTTTTGTGTTGTATCATACCCAGGTTTAACTTTTCCATTTCTTGACATAGTGTGGTGGCAGGGGTCCTCACTGTAGGACAATGACTGGAAGCTTTGCGACTTAGTGCATCTACCACCACATTGGCTTTTCCTGGGTGATAGTGGATTTCTAAATCATAATCTTTAATTAGCTCAAGCCATCTTCTCTACCTCATGTTCAGTTCTGACTGGGTAAAGATATATTTTAGACTTATATGATCTGTATATAAATGGCAAGTATTTCCCAGCACATAATGATGCCATATCTTGAGGGCATGAACAACTGCAGCTAATTCCAAATCATGAGTTGGATTGTGCTCCTCGTGCTGGCATAGTTGTCTTGAAGCATAAGCTATGACTCGGCCCTCCTGCATTAAGACACATCCGAGTCCACTGCCTGATGCGTCACAATAAACATCAAAAGGCTTTTCTATATCTGGTTGAGCCAATACCGGAGCAGTGGTCAATAACACCTTCAGCTACTTGAAGGCTTCATTGCATTTTGAGGACCAGTCAAACTTGGTATCATTCTTCAATAAACCTGTAATAGGTTTAACAATCTTGGAGAAATCCGGAATAAACCTGCGGTAATATCCAGCTAGTCCAAGGAAGCTTCAAACTTGATGTATTGTAGTTGGCGGTTTCCATTCTAGAATATCCTAGACTTTGCTGGGATCGACCGCAATTCCTTTTGCAGATAATAAATGTCCCAGAAACTGGATTTCTTCCAACCAAAACGCGCATTTGTTGAACTTAGCATACAGCTGATGCTCCCTTAAGCACGTTAGCACGATCCGTAAATGTTTAGCATGCTCCTCTTCATTTTTTGAAAAGATCAGGATGTCATCAATGAAGACCACCACAAATTTATCCAACTCGGGCATAAATACCGAGTTCATTAAGTATGTGAAGTGGGCTGGAGCATTTGTCAATCCGAAAGACATGACCAAATATTCAAATAACCCATACCGCGTACTGAATGTGGTCTTGGTTATACCTTCGGGTCGAATACGGCTCTGATGATAACCTGACCTGAGGTCAATCTTGGAGAATAACCGAGCTCCAGTAAGTTAATCGAATAAGATATCGATCCGAGGAAAAGGGTACTTGTTCTTAATGGTGACCTCATTAAGGGGTCTGTAGTCCACTGTAATACTCAAAATTGTATACAAGGAATATATAGTGATTTCCTTATTTTATGTGCCTCATTTTGCATCATAAAAAGAGCATACATGTTGAGAGTGATCAATCAAAACCAAAGACACTAAAATAAAAGAAAATGCATCATATTGGAGTTTTGCGTGTGCATTTAATAAAATAATAACATGGTTAAAAATATAAAAAAATGAGTTGGAGATTGGATTAAAACATAACTTTGAGTTGGGATTTAAAAGGGTAAAGGAGAAAGAAATATTATAACCTACAAAATAAATTCATAAATAAATAAGTTTTGTCTTGGTATGTTCAAATTGAATATGTGATCTGAGAATAAACTTGTCAACCAGTCAGGAAATTTAAACTTGGGAAGAATTTGAATTTGAATTCAAATAAAAAGGAAAAACAAATCAGGAAAAGAAAAATAAAAAGGGAAAACACACGTGGGCCTCGGTACCTGATTTTGGCCCACCCGAGGAATCACACCTTGCGGCCCGCCTTCCTTACGCAGACGCGTGCCGACAAGTGGGCCCTGCCCGTCAGCCACACGCCGCACTCGTTTCTCCCTTCCTTCCACTGGCGTGTGGGTCTGCCGTGTCATTCGCCTAGGCCGCTCCGCGCGTTCGCCTCAACAGAACTCGGCCATGGCGGAACAAGCGCCGGGAATCCCGGTGTTATTGCGCGATCTCCGGCCAGCTCGAGCCGAGTCCACGATGGATAAGTAGGACCACCCCCCCCCCCTGCTCCCTCCGTCTCTCACCCATCCTCCTTGCGCGAACCCGTGACCAAATCGCCACCATCCGACCGTTCCATCGCCACCATCGTTGAACCGCGCCTGTGCTCATCGCCGGTCCACGGTGTGGGGCTTCGAATCCTCGGAAACCCTCCATGAACACGCGCGGGGCTTCGGGCGGCGCGTGGAGGCACCACGGCACTGGAATTCCTCGTCGCTGCGACAGCGCCTCCGCCAACCCGCTTCGTGTCGTGGCCAGCTGCTCCTAGTAACCCAACCGAGGTAATCCGCCCTTCACCTCACTCGCCAGGTTATCCTAGGGGTCTAGCGCCGGTTAATTTCGGACTTGGGGTAGTAGGGGGACCGGATTGCATGCTCGCCGGACTTTTCGGCCGTAGGTGCGGCGGCGCCGCCGTTGCGGGGTAGGAGGAGGTGAGGGGTACCGTTCGGCCGTTAGATGGCCAATGGACGGCTGCGATTAGAACAGGGGCGTACCGGTTCACGGGATGGATCTGGTACGTCTATTTTGAATCGGACGCTCGTGCTTTGATTGGGAATTCATAAAATACCGGCCACGGATCTGTGATCTAACGGTTGCGATCGTATACCGGTTCGCGGGTGTGGAGATCTAATCCTGTGCGCTAGAATCAGATCGTGCGGCTCTGGTCGAAACATACCCCTTCGGCAGGGATTTTTGTTAAAGAGACCCTGGAAGATTTGTTAACCAACCCGCGGTCCATGGGCACTGTGCTCTGTGCCTCGGGTTTCTTGCACCGAGAACCCTGTCTTTTCCAGGATTTGGCGCCCAGTTCAGAGATGTTTAAAAACAGAAAAATAATATTAGAAATTCATTTTTAATACAAAAACAATTCCAGAAACTTGTAAAATGCATAGAAAATTCATTTTAGCTCCAAATTGATCCATTCAAGTTTCTAAATTTTTGTAATATTATTATTTATCACTTAGTGCCTCTGTTTTGACATGAAAGACAATTTAAAATATATCTATCACTTAATCCTATATTAAATACATAAAACCTTGGAAAATTCATATCTTAAAATATATAACTCCAAATCTAGTGATTCCAGTTCCTATGATCTTATTTTAATATGTAGATTTTTACTGTGTATTTTATTTACATGTTTGGTGCAATGTTAATTCTTGTTATACTATGTATGTATTGTGTTGATGCGAGTAGACGAGCAAGCCGCTGTGGAATCTGAGGTTCATCAAGTAGAGGTAGCTGAGCAGGAGCTCATTGAAGGCAAGTTGTGCCCTTGATCACTTACTTTTCCCCAACCATGTTCTTATTAATTATAATGATCTGCATAGGATAATTTTGATGGAACCCAATAGGTTACCCTAGTTTTGGCTATCTTTATACCTTGTTTACCACTGAAATATTTCTTTGGGTAGTACTTGCTATTGCTTTATGTGGATTTGGGTATGAAGATACTTTATTCATAATTACTCTTTTATTCTATTTTATTATTACTATTCATGTTAAGATCATTATGTTAATGGGAACATGGAGCGACCACCCGGGAAACCAGTGCTACCACAAGGGTATAATGGGACGCCTTTGGCTGATTAACTAGGAAAGCTAGTGGATGACTTCCTTACCCGAAAGGGGCAAGGGCAGTAGGGGAGTGGTCAGTGTAGGGAGGTCCTTGGTTGATTTTGCTGCGATGGCGGTCAGGCAAGAACCCTGCACTGGAGCTTCCTATAAACTGTAGCGGGATTTCTGAAGCTAGTGGAACTTTGTAAAGGCCTCGTAGTGTTACCCTGCCTCGCCTCCTCGGTAGAGGTGTATGGGATTGGCCGTCTCTTGGTAGATGGGTAACATGACTTGTGGGTAAAGATGCGCAACCTCTGCAGAGTGTAAAAACTAGTATACTAGCCGTGCTCAAGGTCATGAGCGGCTCGGACCCTCACATGATTAATTTATGGAACTAAATTCAATTTGTCATATGCATTGCATCGCACGTGATGTTATTACTCTTCTTAATTGGGTTGGTATTTACTTATACTTAGTAACTGCTAATAAAATTTTGACCAACTTTAAAAGCAATGCTTAGCTCTAACCATCCTCTTTGGTAAGCCTTACACTTCACGTGAGCTCCCACCTTTGGCGAGTTCATGCACATTATTCCCCACAACTTGTTGAGCGATGAACGTATGTGAGCTCACTCTTGCTGTCTCACACCCCCCCACAGGTCAAGAATAGGTACCGCTGGATGAGGCGCGTGGAGGATGCTGTGCGAGTTCGTGAGAGGTCTAGGCTGTCGTCTCCCAGTCAACTTTGGGTTGCTGGACCGTTGTGTCCTTATAATGTAATTATTTATTTATTTTTGTACAGAACTCCTGTTATGTAGTAAAGATGTGACATTCGATCCTATGCCATGATTCATCATATGTGTGAGACTTGGTCCCAGCACACCTGGTGATTATGTTCGCGCCCGGGTCTTGGTGCCCCTAAAATCCGGGTGTGACAGAAGTGGTATCAGAGGAATGTTGACTGTAGGACGAAACCTAGATAGAACTGGACAACAAATACTTACTTACCTTTGCTACTCTGATTCTTTCTAAACTTTTCTTAATCTTTTCTCATCTAAATCCGCTTACTCTGATTATTCTTATCTTTTCTTTCTAAAGACAAATGTGGATTTCACACTTTGAAATCCTGTACCTAAAGTGACCTTTAAGAATAGGAAACCTAATCTTAGGAACAAAATCAAAACTATTTTTGTAAATATCTGTATGCCTGAATGTTTGTTCTTGTGATACATGTATGATTTGGATCTTTGATTGAGTGTGATTAGTTGTGGAGTAATGTCCACAATTCCATCTACATATACACATAGGCATAATTTTTTTTATAAAATAATTAAACAACCTATATTATCTCTCTATTTAAAAAAATATATAGCTAGTATCCCATATCTATCTTATCTTGGCAGATTCTATTTACCTTTTGAGATTCATCTTATCTCAAAAGATTCTAACTTATCCTAATAAAGATTCATCTTACCTTAATAAACCTATCTAATCTAAACTAGTCTCATCTAGATCATATCTAATCTAACACGTTCTAATCTAGTGGGAGTAACTTAAATGCTAGTACAAAAGATAAGTCCATACTCCTAATTCACTTAAGCCTAAATTGGTGACTTAGATCAACTTGGCCATACACAACAACTTGACCTATATAACAAGTTACAAAACTTACCCAACCAGAAGAGTCACGATGAATTGCATAATATGTCTATCCCCACCTAACATCAAACAAACTTTTACCTACATCATGTAATCTATTTCATCCATATCCATCTTAACCATACTCCCCAACCCTGCTGATATACATTAACCTCGAATCAATGAGACCAAGACCGGACAAGAAAAGATCAACACCGTCAAGGAATGAGAGAAGTCAGACTCAATCTACAGATGCACTACCACTTAACACGGAATTCTTTCCCATCATAAACTTGCTTACCCTAGGCTATTCTTGCCCTAACCTATCCATCTCTTATATCCTACATAATAAGTAGCTAGATACCTATGCCCTCTCCTAACCACCCACTATTGATTATAAAAGAAAAAAAGCGAGACTCTGGATTTTTGAACTAATTATAGACTAAAAGCTGAATTACAAAGCAATCCTTCTGTATCCCTTTTCTTAAATCTCGAGGATGAGATTATTTTTAAGGGGGTAGGATTTGTAATACTCAAAATTGTATACAAGGAATATATAGTGATTTCCTTATTTTATGTGCCTCATTTTGCATCATAAAAAGAGCATACATGTTGAGAGTGATCAATCAAAACCAAAGACACTAAAATAAAAGAAAATGCATCATATTGGAGTTTTGTGTGTGCATTTAATAAAATAATAACATGGTTAAAAATATAAAAAAAATGAGTTGGAGATTGGATTAAAACATAACTTTGAGTTGGGATTTAAAAGGGTAAAGGAGAAAGAAATATTATAACCTACAAAATAAATTCATAAATAAATAAGTTTTGTCTTGGTATGTTCAAATTGAATATGTGATCTGAGAATAAACTTGTCAACCAGTTAGGAAATTTAAACTTGGGAAGAATTTGAATTTGAATTCAAATAAAAAGGAAAAACAAATCAGGAAAAGAAAAATAAAAAGGGAAAACATTCGTGGGCCTCGGTACCTGATTTTGGCCCACCCGAGGAATCACACCTTGCGGCCCGCCTTCCTTACGCAGACGCGCGCCGACAAGTGGGCCCTGCCCGTCAGCCACACGCCGCACTCGTTTCTCCCTTCCTTCCACTGGCGTGTGGGTCTGCCGTGTCATTCGCCCAGGCCGCTCCGCGCGTTCGCCTCAAAAGAACTCGGCCATGGCGGAACGAGCGAATCCCAGTGTTGTTGCGCGACCTCCGGCCAGCTCGAGCCGAGTCCACGATGGATAAGTAGGACCACCCCCCCTGCTCCCTCCGTCTCTCACCCATCCTCCTTGCGCGAGCCCGTGACCAAATCGCCACCATCCGACCGTTCCATCGCCGCAATCGTTGAACCGCGCCTGTGCTCATCGCCGGTCCACGGTGTGGGGCTTCGAATCCTCGGAAACCCTCCATGAACACGCGCGGGGCTTCGGGCGGCGCGTGGAGGCACCACGACACCGGAATTCCTCGTCGCTGCGACAGCGCCTCCGCCAACCCGCTTCGTGTCGTGGCCAGCTGCTCCTAGTAACCCAACCGAGGTAATCCGCCCTTCACCTCACTCGCCAGGTTATCCTAGGGGTCTAGCGCCGGTTAATTTCGGACTTGGGGTAGTAGGGGGACCGGATTGCATGCTCGTCGGACTTTTCGGCCGTAGGTGCGGTGGCGCCGCCGTCGCGGGGTAGGAGGAGGTGAGGGGTACCGTTCGGCCGTTAGATGGCCAATGGACAGCTGCGATTAGAACAGGGGCGTACCGGTTCACGGGATGGATCGGGTACGTCTATTTTGAATCGGACGCTCGTGCTTTGATCGGGAATTCATAAAATACCGGCCACGGATCTGTGATCTAACAGTTGCGATTGTATACCGGTTCGCGGGTGTGGAGATCTAATCCTGTGCGCTGGAATCAGATCGTGCGGCTCTAGTCGAAACATACCCCTTCGACCAGGGATTTTTGTTAAAGAGACCTTGGAAGATTTGTTAACCAACCCGCGGTCCATGGGCACTGTGCTCTGTGCCTCAGGTTTCTAGCACCGAGAACCCTATCTTTTCCAGGATTTGGCGCCCAGTTCAGAGATGTTTAAAAACAGAAAAATAATATTAGAAATTCATTTTTAATACAAAAACAATTCCAGAAACTTGTAAAATGCATAGAAAATTCATTTTAGCTCCAAATTGATCCATTCAAGTTTCTAAATTTTTGTAATATTATTATTTATCACTTAGTGCCTCTGTTTTGACATGAAAGACAATTTAAAATATATCTATCACTTAATCCTATATTAAATACATAAAACCTTGGAAAATTCATATCTTAAAATATATAACTCCAAATCTAGTGATTCCAGTTCCTATGATCTTATTTTAATATGTAGATTTTTACTGTGTATTTTATTTACATGTTTGGTGCAATGTTAATTCTTGTTATACTATGTATGTATTGTGTTGATGCGAGTAGACGAGCAAGCCACTGTGGAATCTGAGGTTCATCAAGTAGAGGTAGCTGAGCAGGAGCTCATTGAAGGCAAGTTGTGCCCTTGATCACTTACTTTTCCCCAACCATGTTCTTATTAATTATAATGATCTACATAGGATAATTTTGATGGGACCCAATAGGTTACCCTAGTTTTGGCTATCTTTATACCTTGTTTACCACTGAAATATTTCTTTGGGTAGTACTTGCTATTGCTTTATGTGGATTTGGGTATGAAGATACTTTATTCATAATTACTCTTTTATTCTCTTTTATTATTACTGTTCATGTTAAGATCATTATGTTAATGGGAACATGGAGCGACCACCCGGGAAAACAGTGCTACCACAAGGGTATAATGGGACGCCCTTGGCTGATTAACTAGGAAAGCTAGTGGATGACTTCCTTACCCGAAAGGGGCAAGGGCAGTAGGGGAGTGGTCAGTGTAGGGAGGTCCTTGGTTGATTTTGCTGCGATGGCGGTCAGGCAAGAACCCTGCACTGGAGCTTCCTATAAACTGTAGCGGGATTTCTGAAGCTAGTGGAACTTTGTAAAGGCCTCGTAGTGTTACCCTGCCTCGCCTCCTCGGTAGAGGTGTATGGGATTGGCCGTCTCTTGGCAGATGGGTAACATGACTTGTGGGTAAAGATGCGCAACCTCTGCAGAGTGTAAAAACTAGTATACTAGCCGTGCTCACGGTCATGAGCGGCTCGGACCCTCACATGATTAGTTTATGGAACTAAATTCAATTTGTCATATGCATTGCATCGCAGGTGATGTTATTACTCTTCTTAATTGGGTTGGTATTTACTTATACTTAGTAACTGCTAATAAAATTTTGACCAACTTTAAAAGCAATGCTCAGCTCTAACCATCCTCTTTGGTAAGCCTTACACTTCACGTGAGCTCCCACCTTTGGCGAGTTCATGCACATTATTCCCCACAACTTGTTGAGCGATTAACGTATGTGAGCTCACTCTTGCTGTCTCACACCCCCCCCACAGGTCAAGAACAGGTACCGCAGGATGAGGCACGTGGAGGATGCTGCGCGAGTTCGTGAGAGGTCTAGGCTGTCGTCTCCCAGTCAACTTTGGGTTGCTGGACCGTTGTCTCCTTATAATGTAATTATTTATTTATTTTTGTACAAAACTCCTGTTATGTAGTAAAGATGTGACATTCGATCCTGTGCCATGATTCATCATATGTGTGAGACTTGGTCCCAGCACACCTGGTGATTATGTTCACGCCCGGGTCTTGGTGCCCCTAAAATCCGGGTGTGACATCCACGCACATTCGAAGTGTCCGATCCTTCTTCTTAACGAAAATTACTAGACATCCCCATGGTGATGAACTAGGCCTAATGAACCCCTTCTCAAGCAAGTCTTGGAGTTGAGTCTTGAGTTCTGCCAATTCATTAGGTGGCTTTTAGTACAACCTTCTAGAAATAGGAGTCGTACCGGCCTTTAGTTCAATCACGAATTCCACATCCCTTTTAGGAGGCAACCCATGCAGGTCTTCAGGAAAGACATCCGGTAATTCACACACCACCAGAATATCCTGGATTTCTGGTATGGTAGCTTCATAAACTTGCCCAAATGGTTTGACTTGGACAGCTACAGGGATAGACAATTGAATCTCTTCATGGCCATGGCTCAATTGATGGTCCTTAAGTCTATATTGATGATGGCTTTATGCTGGGCTAACCAATTCATGCCCAGGATTACATCTATGTCTTGTCCCTTTAAAACAATCATATTGGTAGGAAATTCCCGCCCGACCAATGTTACTGGTATGTGGAAGGCTACTTCCTTATTAAATATCCGTCCCCCAGGTGAATGGATAATAAATCCTTCCCTTGATTCAGTGCAAGGAATGCAATGTTTTCCACAAAACTCTTGCTTATGAAGGTGTGTGATGCACCAGAATCAAAGAGAATAACTGTTGGGTAATTGGCAACAAGGAACGTACCCATCATTACCGGCTCACCCTCTGGTGTTGAGCCACTTGGGTATAATAAATTCGTCCAGTTTTCTTGAAATTCATGCCCGCTGAAGTATTAGACGTATTCCCCTTTCCTTGGTTGGAGTTCCCAGAGTTCTGTTGGAAATTGGTTTTATTTTGCTTCGGGTATGGGCAGTCCTTGATGAAGTGTCCGGACTATCCACAATTGAAGCAACCAGTGGAAGAACTGGGAAGAGGAGGGAAACGAGTACCAGGGGCACTCAGCTGATTGGTAGGAGCGAGGGTAGTAGTGGGACGAATAAAAATAGGTTGCTTGAATGGATATGAAGGTGGGTGAGGCGAGGCGAAGAACGATTTTGACTAAAAGGTCGGATCACCAACCTGGTTCTCTTCTCAGGCCCTTGATTTGACCTTTCACCTCCAAACCCCGTTGATTTTCCTTGTCCTGCATTTTTGGCTTCTACTGCTAGTGCCGTACTGGCAGCCCTACTATAGGTAAGGTCCAAGCACATTGCCATTTTCCGCTGAAGCCTGTCATTAGGTCCTCTCATAAAACAATTCTTTTTCTTCATATCTGTATTCACTTGGTCAATTGCATACTGGGAGAGATGATTGAACTTATTGAGATACTGCATTATAGTATCTCCCCCTTGCTTTAACCGGATGAACTCTTCTTTTTTCATATGGAGCACTCCCTCGGGAACATAATGCTCTCGTAATGCTAGCTTGAATTCCTCCCAGGTGATCTGATGCCCGGTTGGTTGGATTGCTACAAAATTTGCCCAGCAAGTAATGGTAGGCCCTCTCAGCTGTTGTGCGGCAAACAATGGCTTTTGCGTCTCCGTGCAATGAATCAACCCAAATTTCTGTTCCATCACTCTTACCGACTCATCGGCTTCTAGAGGTTCTTCTGCTTTAATAAAGAGCGGAGGTCTCTCACAAAATTCCAAGTATGTAGTTTCACGCGGTCCTTGAGGAGGAGCTCTCCCACCATGCGGTTGGAACTGATTGCCCGTCATTTTTCACAAGAAGCGCGTATTATCCGCAGTGCCATTGACTAGGGCAGCGATAGCCTCGGCCAAAGTCGGTGGTACTGGTGGCCGGTTAGGAGTATCCTCCCTACCGCGGGAAGTCCCCGCACCATCATGTGCGCGAGTCTGTGAAGGCATCTAAGGCAAAGAAACATTTGGAAAATATAACATGCCAGCAAACACCATCATATTACATTACCAAAATGTAATAATTATACAGACTCCATTGTACAACTTGACTTCATTACTTATTTTACATAAGTATAATATCTAAGCTATACTATTCTAGTCTTTGTCATCCTTGGTTGCTTCATTTCCTGGTGCAGGAGACCGTTCGTTAGCAAGGTTCATGGAAGGAGGAGGCCTAAAAAGGTCCAACTCCCCACCAAGTCCTTCATTTGTTGTTCCCAATGGTCCGGCTCCCATTGCAGCAACATCGGAAGGCACGTTCGGGTGCAGTCGAGCATACAGTACATGTACTTCTTTATGTAAAGTATTACAATACACTTGCAGGTTATTGAGGGCCGCACTAAGCTCTGCCACACATGCACGAGCTTTTGCTTCGTGGTCCCAAGCGATCAAACGCGAGTTGACGGCCCAATCAATGGCCGAATCCCGTTCTGAAATCTCATATTGCAAGCGGCTGACATCAGCTGACAATTCAGCTATACTCTGGCTGTCCTGCTCCCGTGCCCTATTTCTGTGGCGTAGTTCTGACCGGAGTTGCTCCACCCTGGCTTCCAGGTCTCCAATTTGGTCAGTGCTGCCACTACTACTCCCTTCATGTCTGGGGGCTAGCTGATGATGAGGCACGCCAAAAGGTCCAGTAGATTTGCGTGTTGTTTTCCTTGTACATGCCATGTCTCCATAAGAGAGGAAGATTTATTAGTATATTCTTAACATGATGCATGCATATTCTAATAATTATGGAATCAACCTTCGTTGATTCCGAACTTCCTATATATTGCACTCTGTTACCCAATTCTACAAGATAAGGGACTACCAGAAAGTGGTAAGGTAAGAATGAAAGAATATTTCTAGGTGAGTATTTGAAAATTCTTTTGAAGTATTACGTAATATCTAGAGTGATGGGCTTCGCTCCGATACCAGCTATGACGGAACCTCCTAAGGTATTAGGCCCACCTACAGTTGTCCTTGTCCTAAGGACCTTAGACAACCCTGTAGATGCACATAATCACTCGACAAGTTGGTAACTGTATCCTCATCATTTCGCCCAAGAGAGCTTCACCCGTCACGCAGATATTACATCACATCGGAGGAAAGAATAAGCGAAAGCAAATTACAATAACTTAATTTACATTTATCAAATATATAGAGAGAGTATTATTATTATTACAATACTAGGGTATTACGAGTGCATAAAGTATTATTATTACAGACCAGGGAGGCAAAACACCCTCCCGCACACAAATTTATTGTTTTTAAAGTGGGAGGCCAACATCCTCCCGCGACCACTTCACTACTGGGGCTCTTCCTTGGGTACCACCTTTGAACAAAAATAGAAAAAGTCTGCTGTTTCCTCACCTACAACAACATGGGTTTGAAAACCCTGAGTATGGAGTGTACTTTCGCAAGTCTTACCCGATAAAAGAAAAGGACTCTCAAGGATATGCTAGCTTGAGGGGGTCAAGGTAAGGCTATTCCAAAATCAAAGACTCTGTATGTAGAAATGCTTACTAACAGTGGATCCTTTAAATCCAGTTTTATTATCAAGTTAAGTCATTACCTGCAGCTAGAGTTCTTTCTACCCTAGTTCAAGCACTTGGCCTGCACTAGCCGTCTTTTATCACCCTTTTTGTTTACTGGAATGCTATGTGTAGGGCAGTGACCAAGTCTTCATATCCGAGAAGTAACGGCGATCCGAATCGATTAATACCCAGCTGGGGATCTCCAACCACATGACATATGTAGCACTTAACCGTTGCATATGTCAACTCGCTACCAGGGTTCTCAAGACCATACCGGGTTCACGCCAACCGAGAGCACATATACACCACCATCCAGCCTCTTGCCACGGAGGGTACACGCTACTCTCGCCATCTCTCCACTCCCATTGCGTGTTGGCCTTTCTGGTATTGGTCTGCCTGAGGCAAAGCTTACCCATGACGAGGCATGTGGCTAGTTAAAAGGTCCTCAATCATCAAGCCTACATCGGTACAGTCCTTAATCGACTCAGGCGGAGACACTACACCGAGACTTCCTTCTCATGCAAGTCACCCGCCCGGTCTCGTATTTACCATTTTCAAACCCAAAAGTTGGTACCTGACAGAGGTACATCTTGTCCGATGTTGAACCCATCACGGCCATGATGGATCCACCATCAAGTTTTATTTTTAAAAACATCCCATTCCATCTGAAGCATCATCTTTTGTTAAAACCAAAACACTTTCGTTTTCTAAAGCAAGACTAAGCAACAGAAAACCTTTTAACAAAACAGGTAATCAAGGAAGGGTAAACAGTTCCAAGGATGGAAATGCAACAATTGGTTCAACACCCAACTCCTATCACCTAATGCATCATTCAAGTGATAAAGAGTTTAAAATCACAAGCAAAAGGTAAATGCACCAAGTCTTGCCTTGTGTTGTAGGGGATTCGGGATCTGTTCCACAGATATCAAAATAAAAACTATTCCCGGCAGGTGGAGTCTCAGTTGGTGGTGCAGTCTCTCCTTCTTCGACACTTACTTCTTCTTCGATTTCTATACATAACCATATATAAATATGAATGCTCATGTGATGCTATGAATATGCAGTTATATTAGTGATACATTAAGTTGTATCTTGAATACAACTTTTCTTCACGGTACACCTACGTTACTAGGGTTTTCTAGGTTAACACCCTAGTAGGGTTAGGCAATATTATTCTAAGAAACTAGGGTTTTGGGGTTTTGGGATCAAACAATGTCCAAAACATGTCAAACTTCACCCAAGGGCTCTACTTATCAAATTAAGCTTACTCAAAAAATTTTATGATTTTTGGAGCTATCAAATAATTTCTAAAATTCCAAAAGTCTAGGTTTGAGCCTTCTTAAATACTAAATAATTCATGGTTGGGACTAAAAATCTAGGAACTCTTTTTATTAAATACTAGAGGAATTTAGGAGTCCAATAAAATTGGTCTCATATTTTTATAATTTTTCTAGAATTCTCTATAAATTCCCTAAGCCATGCAGAAAAAGAAAAAGAAAAGGAATGAATAGTAACGGGCTTAAACCAACCCGGGTCGGCCCACTAACAGGGAAACGCGCCCGCAATGTCGTCTTTGCACAGAGGACCCTAGTTGTTTGGATAATTAGTTAAGAACCATTTTCACTATTTACTTGTGTCTCTGACATTCATAGTTAGGCCCTCAGAGTTCTATTTCTTCGCAACGTCAGGTCCCCGATGGTGATCGCTGGTGAGCACGCCTTCCGGCAAACCTATACCGGCCGAGACACTCAATGACCAGCGCCCTAACTTGGCCAACACCTAATTCCACCCTTAGCGACACTAATCCCTCAACTAATTGCACTAGTACGGCCCGGAGTTCGTTCGTCCACGGCAGCGATGAATACCAAAGACAAATCATGGTGTTCTAGGCGATTTAATGCGGTCTAGTTCAATCAAACGGGTCTACGAGCAACAGGAGACCTGAGGGAGGCTAGAACATCACACAAAAGGGCATGAACTAACCTGTAGATGACTGGCCACGGTGAGATGTCTCACGGTGGTGCTCCGACCGATTTGTGGCAAGTAAGAAATTTGGAGGCTCTGGTGAACGATCGGAGGCGAGAGCTGGTGCTTTGGATGCGTAATAACCTAGCGGAGCTCACTAGGGCATCAATTTATAGAGTTCATCAGTGGTGGCGCCCAAATTTGAGAAGATGCACGGGCGGCCGGAGAGAGGGGAGGTTCACTGCCATGGGTTACCGTGGCATTCACTGGCGCGTCGACTCAGAGGACATGCATGCAACCTATTGCGACCAACGGTGACGTGGTAACAAGGCAATAGCATAGTAGGCTCGGGTTAATGACGATCATCACCGCGACGGTCGCGCAGCCACGTCGCGACGCAAGTGGTTGGGGGCGACAGAGCGGCCATAATGCTCTGACTTCATCCACGACGAGATCTTTTCACCAGGGGTCGTTATCCACGCTTTACTGGGCGCGAATCACAGCGCCGGCGTGAATCCAAGCGTGAGGTCACTGGCGGCGAGGTGGGATGAATCTGAAGATCTTTTCGTGCACTGTACCATGGCCATCTTCTTCAGTCGTTCTAACAGCCCAAGTTGAAGAACAGTTTTCTCCAATTTTTATGTGATAGCCCACTAATCCTCATGTATCAAAGTTATTGTCCTTTAATCCAGCTTTAACTTTGTTACAGTAACCATACCCAAACAATCACTGGATCGTACTCGAATTCAACCTCAAAGTTCCTCTGGCTTCACTGGTGATTACAATTCAGTCCAAGGGCTGACTGATAGCCCAACTTCAAGCCCAGTTATCTACTATTTTTGTACAGCACCAATGCTTAATCACTTAATCAAAGTTGTACTCCTAACATAGCTCTATATGTTTGATGCATTGACCTAAGGCAAATTCCTTATGAATTTAGAGATATAGAGCTCCAAATTTGGCTTCAATACACTGAATTTCAGGCTTAGTCACATAGTGCTCATGTGACCCTTTTGCAAATAAGTCCAAATTCTTTTATTTAACATGAAAATTCTCCAATGTGAAAGTTACTTGGTTTGTGGTACCTTGTGAACATTTCTCATGGCTTATGAGATTTTTACTCATTTTGGCTTCACTTTAATCCATAGGCCCTAATTCTAGGGTCCAGTATCCTACCCTAAGGTTAAGCACTCTTCAAGTACTTAACCCTGGAATTAGGGCCTATGGATGAAAGTGAAGCCAAAATGAGTAAAATCTCAAAAGCCATTAGAAATGTTCACAAGATATAAAATTTGGTGAACTTTAGTGGCACAAAAACCCTAGTGCGCCCAAACCCAAAAAACAAACCCTAGAAAACCCTAATTGGAACCCTAGGGGTAGAATTTAAATTCTATTCACTTTTGGACCAAAGTGCAAATATCAAAGTGATAGAACATCAAAAACCAAGTAACTTTCACATTGGAGAATTTTCAAGTTGTATGATGAAGTTTGGACTTAATTGCAAAAGGGTCACCTGAGCACTATGTGGCTACGTCTGAAATTCAGTGAAATTGAGCCAACTTTGGAATCTTGTATCTCTCAATTCATGAGGATTTTGCCCTAGGCCAATACATCAAACTTGTAGAGCTATGATAAGAGTACAACTTTGCTTAAGTGATTGAGCTTTGATGTTGTATAAAAATTGGAGATAAACTAGCCTAAAGATGGACTGTCAGTCACCACTAATGACTGAATTATGACCACCAGTGACCTTGGCAGAGCTTTGAGATCGAATTTGAGTAGGATCCAGTGGTTATTTGATTATGGTTACTATAACAAAATTAAAGTTGGATTATAGGACAACAACTTTTTTATGGATAGATTAACAAGTTGCCACACAAAAATTGGAGAACCAAGCTCTTTACTTGCTCTATCAGACGCACTGAAGAAGTTTCCCATGGTACAATACTAAAAAAGATCTTCAGGTGTAGTGCACCTCGCCACCGGCGACCCCGCACTCGGATTCGCGCCAGCGTTATGATTCATGCCCCTGGGCGTCTGGATAACGACTCGCGGTGAAAGATCTTTGGCACGGGATGAAGTCGGAGCACTGTGGCCGCTCTGTCACCTCATCCCCTTGCGCCGCGACGTGGCCACGCGGCTGTCGCGGTGATGACCACCGTTAACCCGAGCATGCCACGCACCTACCTTGTTACCACGTCGCAATTGTTGGTGTTTTGGGTCCGACCGCACACCCGGGGTTGCCCCTCAAGGTGCTTTTTAGGAGTAGGACGGTGTTACCGACTGTAGCTAAATGGTTCATGCCGGATGCACGAGAAACAGTAGACAATGGTTTACAGGTTCGGGCCGCTTTGAAATGCGTAATACCCTACGTCCTGGAGAGAATGCTTTACGTGACTGGTTACAAGGGAGCTCTCTAGTGCGGGAAACGTAGAGAGTTGAGGTGGATGGCTGAGTAGTGAGTTCGATTGTTCTGAAGGGGTGCCCCCTAGGCCTTATATACTCGACCGTGGGGCATTACATGCAGATATGATAGCAGTATGCGCCTAAATGATAGTGAACCAATTGAGCCTATCTTCCTATAGTTCCGCCGACCCATCCTCGCTTGGTTCCGTTGCACGGGGTTCTAGCGCAGGAAGATTGGGTCACTGTTGTGATTACTTGCTCGAAGTCATTGGGCTGTCTGGGCTTGCACCGATCCGGCCTTATGTCAATTTTCTTCACCGGTCGTTCCTCCCTAGGCCCACGAAGGGATGACCTTACGATTTATTGGGCCCCTGGGCCTTTCGTGAGGTCTTTTATCCTTCCAGTGGACCCGGGGGATATCTGTCCCCCACAAGCCCTCGATCTTTGGGTTGATTTTGAAATAATCGACCCAAAGATCCTAGGTCTAGCTTGCAGTCTTTGTTTGTAACAGGAAGTGCTTTCTGGGTAATTCGGTAAAAACGATTTCTTACTGTCTCCTTCTACTTTCATCACTCTAAAATTGTTGTTCTGTCTCAGACTCACGCTTCGGATGTCAGCATTTCGCACTGTAGGACATCGAACTTCATTGGGGGTGTAGCCCCGAAGCTTCGAGTGGATTTTTGCACACAATCCACTCGAAGGTCTTCACTTCGAGTATTATCAGAAACCACTTTTATTTTCCACTTGTACTTTGTCGGAGGTCAGCCTTGTTTTGATCTTGTCCTATGCTTTAGAGGTCAGCATTGTCTTGATCTGAGATGACGATTCATTGGGTGCACCAAAGGTGCACCCAATGGGTGTAGCCCCCGAGCTTCGAGTGAATTTTTGAAAATAATCCACTCGAAGGTCTTCATTTCATGCCCTTTTTCTGAGATTCACCCTCTCTTCTTGCCGAATGCCTTAGAGGTCAGCATTATGTTATTGATATTATGCTTTAGAGGTCAGCATATATTTTGTCTTTGAGGCCGAGTTCATGATCTGCCCATATCTTGCTAGGTAGTGCAATTTATTTGATCTACAACTGATTGGATGTTCGATAGACGTCCCCTGGCTAGTCTTCATGTCATTTCTGTCGATCAGACTTGTACTTCACCGGCTATATTTGGCTTTCCTTTGATCCTTGCTGATATCTCACTTTTTTGTTGAGGTACTCATTGCATGCACTGCACGAATGTGACAGTTTTGAAAAATATACTGATAATTCCTGGGCGTCCCCCCCAATGGGTGTAGGCAAGGGACGGCTTGGTACGCTGAGTGTTTTAGCAAACTGCTTCTGAGTAGTAATTTGATGTGACCGCGGGTGTAATCATATCGCCCGCGCAGTTGACTGGAGTCCCAATGGGTGTTGTGTTGCGTGAAGCAGCGTCAGCCGCCTGACGTGTCTTCAGACGGTTTGAAGTGCATATTGAATTTTTGCGACTGTTCAGTGGCCGTGGTAGGAGGTGAGCGGTTGTCTTCTTCTTCTATAAATAGTGCCTTTGCTTCTCCGGTTTTTTCACATCTCTTGCTGCTGTTTACTCTCCTCTTCTTCCCTCCACTACCACCATGGGCAAGAGTAAGAAAGGTAGCGGTTCTTCTCCTCGCTCTGGTGACAAGCGCAAACGTGAGCCGACTCCTCCTTCGGAGGACTTCGGCGACTCGGAGTACTCGGAGGAGGAGTTCTCCTCCAAGTCCGAGGGATCTCTGGCTCCCGTCTCTCCCCCGGCGTCGTCTGATGATTTAGACGACTCCCAGGGGATTGCCGCGGAGGTATGGACCTACATCCGGGCCATCGAGCGCTCCGGGCTCGAGGGCTCGGATGAGTCGGAGTACTCCTCGGACGAGGAGGACTCCTCGGACTTGTCCGAGGAGGGCAGCGGCGGCGATGGCTGTGATGACGACGACGACGGAGGCAACGATGGTGGCCGCGGCGACAGCGGCAGGGGCGGTGACGGTGGCGGCAGCAAGGGCAGTAGCAAGGGCAGCAACAAGGCCAGTGGCTAGATGCCACTGGTTTTGTAAATGTTAGTATAGATTAGAAGTAGTATAATGAAATTATGTAGTAGTAGTTAGTAGTATAGAGTAATGAAATGTAATGTAGTAGTAGGGAGGTCATCAACTCATAATAAGTTGATTTGTAAGTTCTGTAGCTTCCCTTTATAATGAGAAGTGATTTCGCTCCACTTCTGTATACGTTATGTTGTTTTCTCGTTGTTTGCCAATCTTATCAATGCACGAGGAGTATTTGTGATCATCGAATCACATTTCTGATTGCCTTATTTGTAATGATGGCACTTTGGTGGTTGCGGCCGAGTCATCCGAAATCCCGTCGTTGCTTTAAGAATGACAGCCGAGTTATGGCGGGCCATGTCGGTGTTTTAGAGATAACGGTCGAACGGTTGCTGATGATACCGGCGTTTTAGAAATAACGGCCGAATCCTTTGGAGCTACCTTACCGATTTAGTGATAGCGGCCGAGTGATGGATGTGACATCGGTGTTTTAGAGGTAATCAGCCGAGTGACTAATGGCAATGTCGGCGTTTTAGAGGTAACAGCCGAGTGATTGATTGTGACGTCGGCGTTTTAGAGGTAACAGCCGAGTGACTGATGGTGACGTCGGCGTTTTAGAGGTAACAGCCGAGTTAGAATGGGCTGCGTCGGCCGTTTTGGAATAGCAGATGAGTGATGACATGGCACTCCAGCGTTTAAAAATAACCGCCGGGTGATGACTGGGTGCTTTCTGAAAACGGTATCTGGCTTGGGAAAACCCCATATGTACTGCATTGTTGCGCGCCTCTGCTTTCTGTGCCCTAGTTCTTGCTTTTCTGCATCCAAGCCTTCTTTGCGCTTGTGCGATACTGCTTCCACTCTGCTCGCCAGCAAGATTGAGATGGCGCCCAAGAGGAAAGCATCAAGTTCATCCGTTGCTGTCATTCCTCCCATCAATCCTAACAGCCAGTTGCCTTTCGCAGGTATCCATATGTCTGTTGTTTCTGAGTCTGATCTTCATCTCGTGTCCATCGGAGTTCTTCCTCCGAAGGAGCTCTGTTCTTGGCGGATTTGCCACGGGGTCACTGTTCCAACAGAGGACACCCACGAATCCGTTGTTTATGTTCCTTTTCTCCTCCGCGGTCTTGCTCTTCCGATTTCCCCCTTTTTCCGCGGTCTTCTTGATTTCTATCACTTGAATCTGACCCATCTGAACCCCAATTCCATTCTGCAAATCTCCATCTTTGTTCAGTTATGTGAGGCTTTCCTTGGCATCCTGCCACAATTTGGACTGTGGAAATATTTGTATCATTGTCGCCCTGGGATGGCCGGAGGACAGCATCAGCTGGTGGGGGGCACGAGCTTGGAGATGCGCCGTGGAAGGAAGACTGATTATCTCGACATCCCCCTCAATGACAGCATTAAAGGATGGCGCTTGGAGTGGTTTATCGTTGAGAATCACGGAAATTCTCTCCCCCCACGGTCAGGGAGATAGCCGAATGTTCGCACTCCGAGCTGGACCGAATCCCCCACAGACCAGGATGTGGCTGAGGCAGGAGTTCTGCTAGCTGAAGTTGGATTGTTGAAGGAGAGGGGTCTGACTGCAGAGGCTGTGGTTGCTGACTTTGTCTTCAAGAATATTCAGCCATTGAAGGACAGGGCATACCCGGCCTATCTGTACCGAGGCCTAGCTGACTCCACCCGGGTCACCAATAGAAGAATTCCTGCTGTGGACTTGGTGAGCCGGCTCGAAATGATACTTAGAGGCAAGGTATCAAATGTTGGTGCCCCTGTTGCCTACTCAGCCTAGAACTTGCCTCCTTCCAAGGCCTTTACCCATTTCATGTCAAATCCTCCTGCTGGTGATGGCGGTTTGGGCCTTAGAGTGTGACCCTGTGAGGAAGAAGTTAGTGCTTTGGTTGCTTTGCTTGAAGAAATTCCTGATGATGAACGGCAGGTTCACTATGAGGTGCCTTTGGATCCTAGTGATGCAGAGATAAGTGCTATGCTTGATATGTTAGTCGAGGATTCTTCTGATGCCGCTCCTGCTGGAACATTGGCGGTGGCGCCTCTCCAAGAAGCTAGTAAAGCCTTGGATATTCAGAGGCCTATCAGTGTTCGCCCGAAACGCCCTTGCCGAGCTAATCAGCCTGCTTCTCCTGCTGATGGGCAGAAAAAGAAGAAGAGACGTCTTCGGCGAGTGTCTAGCTTGGATCGAGATGCTGGTCCTTCGGCTCCTGCTGCTGAGGAAGTGCCCGTGCCTGAATTTACTGAAGCTGATCCCAATGGGTGTGACCCATCTGACGCTGACCCCAATGGGTGTGCTGTCCGTGTTGCTGATGAAGATGAGGAGGAAGAAGAAGATGAAATCCCTCGGATTCGGAAGAACAGTCGGCGCTACATAGCCAGTGGGGAAAGCAGTGGCGTTCCTTCTCCTGCTTTGTCTGCCCTCATTGGTCTACAAGAATTATCTCTAGCGAACTTTGATCAAACTCTTGAAGATATGGTTCTAGAGGATCTGTTATCAAAGCCGGCAGATGGTGACGCGATGGATGTTTGTGCTGATGTGCTCGACGCCGGGTTGGGGTCATCCCGGGCAGCGTCCCGCGCCTCATCGACCTTGGAGCGCGGTCTTGAGGGTCAGGAAGCTGACTTGGATTGCCCTGCTCCCATGGAAGTGACTGAGGGACCTTCAGCCTTAGAGGTGGCTGCTGCAGAGAACTCGGCCCTCAAGGATGGTGTTGGTGCTCACCCAGCCCCCGAGGGTGTTGCCAGGGATGATTCGGCTCGGATGGATAGTGCAAGCTGCGACCCAGCCCCCGAGGGTGTTGCCGGAGATGATCCGGCTCGAATGGGTAGCGCAAACTATGACCCAGCCCCCGAGGGTGTCCGAGTGGGTTCTCCCTCTTGCACTTCCATGGATGTTCACGTAGGGTCTTCTCCTCCACACTCTGGTTGCATGGTGGTAGCCCAAGCCTTTGGTCAAGGAGTCGCTTTAGAGGCTAGCGTACCCGACGATAAAGTTTTGGGTTCTGCTGATGACACTGAATTGGTTCCTGCTGATTCATTGCAAGTTGCTCCGGGTGGTGATCCTTCGCCGAGCCATCAGTTGATTTCTCACGATTTGGGGGTCCCCTCATTCTTCTCCAACCTCCAGGTATTGTGGTTTATCCTAGTCTGACTTTTACACCGGATAAACTGCTGTTATTATACTCATCTGTTCTTAATGTCAGGCATTGGTGGATGGGATGACTAGTCAGCTGAAGTTGCAGGGTGCTTCTGTTCTAGAAGGAGCTTTGTCTCTGGCGTATTGGAATCTGGTGCTGCTTCAGCAGCGTGTTTCTGACTTAGAGGCGGCGAATGTTGGTTAGTGCTCTTCTGCATCCTTTTGGCTACCTTATTAAACTGCTTCTTATTTTAACCCTTTTGCTTGACTGTTTCTCGCCAGATATGGCTCGGCAGTATTCTGTTCTTGAAGAAAAACATTCTCAAAGTCGGGCTGAACTGGTCCGGCGGTGCTCTGATCTTGAGGAAAAGTATTCCCAAAGTTAGACTGAGCTGGCCTAGGTTTCTACTTCTCTGAATGATGCTAACATGCTGAACTCTACTCTCCGCGCTCAGCTCGATTATGAAAATGTGACCTGTGAATCCGGGCTTTGTTTTGCCGTGTTCTTATTGCTTGCTTGACGTTTGAAGAAGCTGATTCTTATTTGCAGGAAGAAAATGTGCCCTTGTTACTTCTCGTGACAATCTTGATAGGCTATATCGTGACTCCAGCAACTCGTTGACCATCTTGGAGAGGAGTCATCGCTTCACCAGGGAGGAGTTAGACAATCATCGTTATAACCTGCAGGAATCCTTGGATGACGTGATTCGCCTTAGGCAGTTGATATCGGCTAAAGATGTTGTCATCAAGGAACTGCGTGCTTCCAAGAAATCCGCCGCCTAGGAGCTAGAGACCGCTCAGTTGGCTGTCAAGGTTGCTGAAGAAACTTCCGCTACTCTAAGGGCCCAGCGCGACAGAGCTATGGATAAAGCCATTCGCGCAGGGCGGATCTTGATGAGGAGACCTGGTGTGGTTGTCCCCGACGACATAAGGGCTGATGTGAACGCTGCTCCTGATTCCTCAAGTCGCCCTTCTTCGTCGGTTGCTCCTGAGAAGAATGTTGCAAAATAGAAAACATTGCATGCTTTGAGCGCGCGGTTAACGCGCTCGGATATTTTGTTAGAGGACACCTTCTTAGTATTGAATGCTACTATTATTCTCCTACTGTTTAGAATTCAGCAGTATCTAAATTTGTAGAAGTAAAATGCAGCGTGATGGTTTTGAGACTTCTTCATGGGACATAGAGGCCGCCCCGGGATGAGTAACTGTATGCGCGCCAAGTGTGCTGCGCCAGTTTAAGTTAGTATTAACTCAAATCGATCGCTCCGTGAGTGTGGTTTAGTGGCCACCCCGAGTTAAGCAAGCATGAGCATGTTGCACCGTCTTAAGTCATCGCCGACTTAAATCGATTGCTCCGTTAGCAGGGCATAGTGGTCACCCCGAGTTAAGTAAGCGTGAGTATGATGCACCGTCTTTAGTCGTCGCCGACTTAAGCCGATTGCTCCGTTGACAGGGCATAGTGGTCACCCCGAGTTAAGTACGCGCGAGCATGTTGCACCGTCTTAAGTCGTCGCCGACTTAAGCCGATTGCTCCATTGGTAGGGTATAGTGGTCACCCTGAGTTAAGTAAGCGTGAGCATGTTGCACCGTCTTAAGTCGTCGCCGACTTAAGCCGATTGCTCAATTGACAGGGCATAGTGGTCACCCCGAGTTAAGTACGCATGAGCATGTTGCACCGTCATAAGTCATCGCCGACTTAAGTCGATTGCTCCATTAGTAGGGTATAGTGGTCACCCTGAGTTAAGTAAGAATGCAGGCCGACAATGAATAATTTGAGCGCTCTTGAAGCCTTTCTATTGATGATATATTTCCCAGTTTACAGAGTACATTGTCGTCCCAATAGCTTTTGAGATACAGCTAGGGGTAAAACTTCCTGAGGTGTTCTATGTTCCACGAGTTCCCAATTTCCGTGCCGTCCATCTGAGTGAGGCGATATGATCCCGGCCGAGTGACTTCTGCTACTATGAATGGTCCTTCCCATAGAGGTGACAACTTGTGCTGTCCCTCCCCCGTTAGAATTCGGTGGAGGACGAGGTCTCCTACTACGAAGGATCGATGTGGCATGGTCTTATCGTGATAGCGCCTCAGAGTTTGTTGGTACCGTGCTGATTGAATTACCGTGTTCAACCGTTCTTCTTCGAGTACATCAACATCCTCCAGCCTAGTAGCCTCGGCTTCTGCTATGTTTTCAAAGATCAACCTTGGCGCCCCAAACTTGAGATCAGCAAGTAGTACTGCCTCTGAACCGTAGACCATGAAGAAAGGAGTATTTCCATGCAGAGCTCGACTAGGTTGAGTTCTTAGGCTCCAAACGACGTAGGGCAACTCCCTTATCCACTTTCCTGCGAACTTTTCATTTTTATCGAAGACTTTTTTCCTGAGTGCCTCCAATATCATCCCGTTAGCTCTTTCAACCTGCCCATTGGCTCTTGGGTGTGTCACCGAAGCATATTTGATCTGAATGCTCTTTTGTTCGCAGAAATCGAAGAACTCTGAACTTGTGAAGTCGGATCCCAGGTCAGTTATGATACTATTCGATATTCTGAATCTGAATATTATGTCTTGTATGAATTCCACGGCCTTAGCTGAAGTTAAAGAAGCAATGGGTTTGAACTCTATCCATTTAGTGAATTTGTCGATTGCTACCAGTATATGAGTGTATCCTCCTTGAGCTTTCTTGAAAGGTCCAATCATATCCAGTCCCCAGCATGCGAATAGCCAGGTTATTGGTAATGGTCTGCATTTGCTGCGGTGGTAGATGTTGTTGTTTTGACAAGTACTGGCAGGCTTCGCACTTCTGAACTAACTCGGCTGCATCACTTTTTGCTGTTGGCCAGTAGAATCCCGACCTGAAGACTTCCCGACTAGTGTCCTGGATGCTGTGTGTATTCCACATTGCCCAGCATGGACCTCATCTAGAAGTCGCTTTCCAGTAGATGAGAGAATGCATTTCATGAGGACGCCCGATGCGCCCCTTCTGTATAGTGTTTCCCCAATGAGCGTGTAGTGAGCTGACTGCCTAGCAATGTGCTCGGCTGCATTTTTGTCATCTAGTTCCTCTTCATTCTTTATATATCTGATGATCGGCTTCCTCCAATCATCGGAATCTGACTCTAGCTGGCTCAAGGTATTACATTCTTCTGCCTGACTCAGTGAGATGCATGGGTGTGGTATTTCTTGAACAAAGACTCCAGGTGGGACCTAAGTTCGATCGGATCCTAGCTTGGACAATACATCAGCTGCCGTGTTTCGATCTCTCTCTACATGGTGAAATTCCAGACCTTCAAATTTATCTTCTAGTTTCCGGACGGCAGTGCAGTATTTTCCCATTGAATCGCTCGAACAATCCCATTCTTTGTTTATCTGGCTTATGACTACCAGAGAATCTCCATATACCATCAGTCTCTTGATGCCTAGTGATATAGCAATGTTCAGTCCATGAATCAGAGCTTCATATTCAGCTGCATTGTTAGAGGCTGGAAATAACAACTGAAGGGCATATCTGAGGTGCTCGCCTCTAAGTGCGGTAAAGAGGATCCCCGCGCCTGCTCCCTGCAGCTTTAACGAGCCATCAAAATACATTCGCCATACTTCTGCAATTTCTGGGTTATCTGGTACTTGTTGTTCAGTCCACTCTGATACGAAATCAACCAGTGCTTGAGTTTTGATGGCAGTGCGAGGTCGAAATTCAATGTCATGAGATCCCAGCTCGCAAGCCCACTTAGCTATTCTGCCAATGGCTTCTTTGTTGTGAAGAATATCCCCTATCGGAAAACCAGTGACTACTATGACTTTGTGGTCGTCGAAGTAGTGACGTAGTTTGCGTGCAGTTAGAAGTACTGCATATAATAGCTTCTGAACTTGAGGATATTTTTTCTTCGAGGGACCAGAACTTCACTGATGAAATAAACAGGATGTTGCACTGGGTAGGCATGTCCTTCTTCTGCTCGCTCGACTACCAACGCGGTGCTCACCATGTGAGTCGTGCAAGAGATATACAGCAGCAAATCTTCAGCTCATTGAGTCGACGTGGCCCGTCGTGGCGGTTTCAGCACTGGTGGTGTTGTCAAGAACTTTTTCAATGCGTTTAGGGCTTCCAGTGCTTCTGAAGTCCACTGAAACTTGTCCACCTTCTTGAGCAACTTATAAAATGGTAAGCCTTTTTCTCCCAGCCTGGATATGAATCTGCTCAATGCTGCCATACATCCGGTAAGTCTTTGAACTTTCTTTTGTGATCGCGGTGCCTCCACCTTCATGATAGCTTCGATCTTTTCTGGATTGGCTTCAATTCCCCGGTGGCTGACAATAAACCCGAGTAACTTTCCTGCTGGTACCCTGAAGACACATTTTTCGGGATTAAGCTTCCATCGATATCGCCGTAGACTGTTGAAAACCAGCTGTAAATCTTCAATGAAATTTTCCGAATTTTCTGTTTTGATTACCACATCATCCACATAAGCTTCCACACGCTTGCCTCAGTGATCGGCTAAGCATGTTTGAATAGCTCTCTGATAAGTCGCTCCAGCGTTTTTGAGGCCGAACGGCATGAAGGTATAGCAGAAAGCACCGAATGGAGTGATGAACACTATTTTTTCCTCATCTTCTTTCGCCAGGCTAATCTGGTGATACCCAGAGTAGCAATCCAAGAAGGACAGCAAAGAACATCCAGCAGTGGAATCTACCACCTGATCTATCCTAGGGAGCCCGAAGGGATCCTTTGGACAGTGTTTGTTGAGATCCGTATAGTCGACACACATGCGCCAATCCACTTTATTCTTTTTGAGTACAAGAACAGGATTGGCTAACCACTCGGGATGTAACACCTCTCTAATAAATCCAGCCGCGACCAAGCGAGCCAGCTTAGTGCGAATGGCCTCTCTTTTGTCGGGCGTGAAACGACGTAACTTTTGCCGAATAGGCCTCGCCTAGGGGTAGACCTTCAGTTTGTGCTCGGCCAGTTCTCTCGGGACTCCCGGCATATCTGCAGGTTGCCATGCGAATACGTCTCGGTTATCTTGTAGGAACTGGATGAGCGTGCTTTCCTATTTTGTCGTCTAGGCTGGAGCTGATGATGGCGGTCTTGCGTTCATCAGCGAACCTGAGGTTGATCCTTTTAGTTTCTTCAGTCGGCCGCATAGAGGTCGCGGCTTGAGCTTCATTCGCAGGCACTGCCAGATCTTCCTCAGGCTTAGAGTTTGCCTGCACAGAAGAAGTCGCCGATGGTTTGGTGGTGAGGGCCGCCTAGATGGCCACTCGGAAACATTCTGCGGCGCCTTGGAAGTCAGCGCGCACAGTTATGATCCCTTGCGGCCCTGGCATCTTCAATATCATGTATGTGTAATGTGGAATGGCCATGAATTTCGCCAATCCAGGCCTCCCGATGATGGTGTTGTACCCACAGTCGAAGTTTGCCACTTCGAACCTTAGGAACTCGGTTCTGTAGTTCTCTGGAGTTCCGAAGGTGATTGGCATGTAGATGTGGCCCAGCGGGTATTCTCCTTCAGTCGACACGATGCCGAAGAAAGGAATATCTGACTCGGAGCTCTTTGAGGTGAACTCCCAAGCCTTGGAGTGTCCGGGGGAAGGTGACGTTGATGCTGCTCCCCCCATCCACTAATACCTTCTTCACCCTGCTCTCTCGGATCACCGGATTGACGAGGAGTGGGTATTTGCCTGGGTGGTCGAAGTTGAGCCACTGATCTGCCCGAGTGAAGGTGATCGGGTGCTCCGACCATCGGTACGGAGCGGGAGGAACGGTGGTTGCCACCAGTATTTGCGATCGTTGAGCTTTTGTTGTCTTTTATTCTCCTGCGATTCGTGTCCACTGAAGATAACGTTGACCTCTCACCTCCTCCCTCCTCCTGTTGCTGGGGTTGTCGCGGTTCTCCTGGTCCTCCCCGCGGCGGAGGAGGAGGTAGAGGTTGGAAGGGTCGGCCGTGCCCGACGGAGTGCTTGAAGTCTCTGCAGTTCTGAAGGGTGTGGCGCATGTCTTTGTGGTACGGGCACTAAGCGTCGAGGATGTCGTCCAGCGTGCATTCGCCTCCTCGAGGTCCTCCCCGAGCACGAGAGGCGGGCGATCCGGCGGCGTGAACTTCTTCACGAGGCCTCTTCTCCCAGCGTTTGTCAGGCTGTTGGTTCGTATCGCGTCGTGGTGCTGCTGGTGCAGGCTTCGCTCCTCCGATGAGGTCTTGAGCTCGCTCATTGGCGGTGATCTAGAGGTCGGCTTCCCGGAATAGTTGCTCGGAGTTAGTCGGCGCCTTCTGTAATATGGTGCGAACGAAGGCCGAGACGTTGGATCCTCTGTAGAAGTCCTCGATCACTGCTGCCTCCGCGACCTCAGGGATACGATTTCTCATGGTCTGGAACCTTTTGAGGTACGACCGGAGAGTTTTGTCCCCTCGGCGCTTGATGGATTTGAGGTCCCATGGTTGCACCGGTTTGTCGGAGCAGGATTGAAAGTTGGCGGTGAAGCGCCGACTGAAGTCGCTCCAGTCGTCGATGCAGTGTCGGGGTACATGTCACAGCCATTGCAGCGCGTCTTGCCCAAGGAAAATGGGTAAGTATGCGGTCATTACGTCCTCGGTCGCCCCGGCAGCTCGAGCAGCTGTGGTGTAGACGGCCAGCCAGCCTCGTGGATCCTGCTTAGGTTCATATTTGTCGACATTGGATACCTTGAAGTTAGGAGGCCATTGAATGGCCCTGAGGCGTGGAGTAAGTGCAGATACTCCACACGTGTCTTCCTGTCGTTGGGGATGATGTCTGTCCCAGTGAGGGGAGTGGTTGTCGTGGTGCCTCGACCGTCCCCGGGTGGTACCGCCAGTCGAAGCCGTTGCCGACTCAGTCCTGGCGGCCTGACTCTATGCTGGGATGCCGTGGTCCCTGTCGTACTCTTCCCAGCGGCGGATCTCGTTCTCGTGTCGTCGTTCACGTGAGGCATTGATGGAGCTCCACGCGTCCCGGCGACTGTTGATGGCGTGTCGTAGATCGTTCGGCGGGTGAGCGAGAGGTAGAAGGTGATTGGCTGCCTGAGTGAACAGCCGCCGATAGCCCTCGGCGTCGGGAGTCCGAGGGAGCCCATCAGCTATCTGAGCCAGCACCCCTCCGACTTCACTCGGCATGTTCATGGCTCGGGCGAAGTCAGGGTTCAGGTTGCGCCCGAAGAGTGGATTTTCCCGACGTTGCCTTGCCTCCTCCTCGGCTTGTTCTTGAGCCCGTCGGTGATCACGCCGTCGGGAATTCCTTCGTTCCCTGAAGACACGTTCCTCCGGAGTTTCTCCTATCTCTGAGACCTCGTCTCGTGATACAGGCTGCTCCGGGTCCCGCTCTCCGGCCTCGTGATGTCACTGGATATTTCGGCGTCGGTTCCTTCGTCGGCGGGATTCCCGCTGAGGAGGTTCCTCTCCGGGTGCAGTCGGCTCGTCGTCGGAGACGGGGGGCGACTCCACTCTCCCGATGAAGAGGACGTCGGGGTAGAATGGTGCAGCTGTCGTGGCGATCTTCTTTCTGTTCTCCTTTGAGGGCAAAGGCACAGAAAGAACAACTGGCTTCCTCCCGGTTTTATTTGTTTCTTTCTTCCTCGCGATTTGTGTCCATTCTTTCGTCGGAGAAGTAGACAGTGGAGTTCTCCGGGTCAGCGGGCCCTCGGCTCCTAGCTTGCTGAAGGCGATCTTTCTTCGGAGCGCTGGAGGTTGCGCTTTTCCCTGCCTCGCCCTGATATTTTCGGAGGTTGTTGGAGGAGACTTCCTCCTTGGCGGATCTACGATGCGATGTAGAATTCCTTCCTCATCCACTACAGATGAGATAGTTTCGAAGTAGAACACGGATCCGGGGCGGAGGATGATCTTGTGTTGGAAGGTGACGGCCATTGAGCTAGCTTGGATCGGCGACACACCCCCTACCTAGCGTGCCAGCTGTCGGTGTTTTGGGTCCGACCGCACACCCGAGGTTGCCCCTCAAGGTGCTTTTTACGAGTAGGACGGTGTTACCGACTGTAGCTAAATGGTTCATGCCGGATACACAAGAAACAGTAGACAATGGTTTACAGGTTCGGGCCGCTTTGAAATGCGTAATACCCTACGTCCTTGTGAGAATGCTTTACGTGACTGGTTACAAGGGAGCTCTCTAGTGCGGGAAACATAGAGAGTCGAGGTGGATGGATGAGTGTGAGTTCGATTGTTCTGAAGCGGTGCACCCTAGGCCTTATATACTCGACCGTGGGGCATTACATGCAGATATGATAGCAGTATGCGCCTAAATGATAGTGAACCAATTAAGCCTATCTTCCTATAATTCCACCGACCCATCCTCGCTTGGTTCCGTTGCACGGGGTTCCAGCGCGGGAAGATCGGGTCACTGTTGTGATTACTTGCTCGAAGTCATTGGGCCGTCTGGGCTTGCACCGATCCGGCCTTATGTCAATTTTCTTCAGCGGTCGTTCCTCCCCAGGCCCACGAAGGGATGACCTTACAATTTATTGGGCCCCTGGGCCTTTCGTGAGGTCTTTTATCCTTCTAGTGGACCCGGGGATATCTGTCCCCCACAGCAATAGGTTGCTATAGATGGCCTATCTATCGACTGAGTCGTTGCTCCAGTGAATGCCACGGTAACCCGCGCCAGTGAACTTCCCCTCTCTCCGGCCGCCAGCACACCTTCTCAAAATTGGACGCCACCGCTGATGGATTCTATAAAATGATGCTCCAGTGAGCTCTGCTAGGTTATTAGGCACCCAATGCACCAGCTCTCGCCTCTGATCCTCCACTAGAGCCTCCCAATTTCGCATTTCCCCCAAATCCGTTTTCCGCGCCACCGTGAACCCCTCGCCGTGGCTAGCTCTCTGCAGGTGAGTTCAAGCGTCTCTGCTTGATGTTCTAGCCTCCTGTTGCTCGTAGACCCATTTGATTGAGCTAGACCTCACTGAATCACCAATAACACCTCGGTTTGTCTCCGGTTTTCACCGCCGTCGTGAGCAGACATAATCTGAGCCGGATATGTGCAATTGATGGAGGGATTAGGGTCGCCTGGGGTAGGATTTGGTGTTAGCCGAGTTAGGGCACCAGCCATTGCGTGTTCCGGCCAGTACAAGTTTGTCGGAGGCATGCTCGTCGCCGTTCACAGTCGTGGACTTGGCGCTGCGAAGAAACAGAAGTGTAGGGGCCTAACTCTGAATGTCAGAGACATAAATGAGTAGTGCGCAAGGGTTCTTAACCGGTTATTCAAATAGCCGAGGTCCTTTGCGCAAATTGGACATCGAGGCCGCGTTTCCCCGTTCGTGGGCCGGTTCGGGCAGGTTTGAGCCCGTTACTATTCATTCCTTTCCTTTTTCTTTTTCTACCAGACTTAGGAAATTTATAGAAAATTCTAGAAAAATGATAAAATCATGGGACCAATTTTACTAGACTCCTAATTTCCTCTAGTATTTAATAAAAATAGGTCCAAGATTTTTAATCCCAACCAGGAATTATTTAGCAATTAACAATGCCTAAAGCTTGTCTTTTAGAATTTTAGAATTTGATTACCAGCTCCAAAAATCATAAAACTTTTTGGGCAAGCTTAATATGATAATTAGAGCCCTTAGGTAAAGTTTGGCATGTTTTGGACATTGTTTGATCCCAAACCCAAAACCCTAGCTTTCTAAGGTAGTATTTGCCTTATCCTAATGGAGTACTGACTCCAAAAACCCTAGCTACCTAGGTGTACCGTGAAGGAAAGTTGTATTCAAGATACAACTTGATGTATCTCTTTTATAACTTCATATTTATAGCATCACATGAGTATTCATGTATATGTATGGTTATGTATAGAAAACGAAGAAGTGTAATTGTCGAAGAAGAAGAAACTGCACCACCAACTAAGACTCCACCTGCCGGGAATAGTTTTTATTTTGATATCTGTGGAACAGATCCCGAATCCCCTACAACACAAGGCAAGCCCCGGTGCATCTACCCTTCCTTCCTGTTTTATACTTTTTATCACTTGAAATGATGCATTAGGTGATAGGAGTTGGGTGATAAACAACAGCCGCATTCCTTCCTTGGAATTGATTACCATTCCTTGATTACCTGTTTTGTTAAAAAGTTTTTTGATGCTTAGTATTGCTCTAGAAAACTAAAATGTTTTGTTTTAAAACAAAAGGTGATGCTTCACAGTGGATGGGAATTTTTACAAAGAAAATACTTTTGATGGTGAATCCATCATGGCCATGATGGGTTCAACATCTGAAAAGATGTACCTCGCCAGGTACCATATTTGGGTTTTAAATAATAAAGCTGAGACCGGGCTGGTGACTTGCACAAGAAGGAAGTCTCGGTGTAGTGTCTCCGTCTAAGTCGATTAAGGACCATACCAATGTATGCTTGATGATTGAGGACTTTTAACTGGCCACATGCCTCATCATGGGTAAGCTTTGCCTCGGGCAGACCAATACCAAAAAGGCCAACACGCAATGGGAGTGGAGAGATGGCAAGAGTAGTGTGTACCATCCGTGGCAAGAGGCTGGACGGTGGTGTATCTGTGCTCTCGGTTGGCGTGATCCCGGTCTAGTCTTGAGAAACCCGGTGGCGAGTTGACATATGCAAGGGTTAAGTGCTACATATGTCGTGTGGTTGGAGATCCCTAGCTGGGTATAATCGATTCGGATCGCCGTTACTTCTCGGATATGAAGACTTGGTCACTGCCCTACACGTAGCAATCCTGTGAAATGAAGGGTTGGTAAAAGACAGCTAGTGTAGGCCAAGTGCTTGAACTAGGGTAGAAAGAACTCTAGCTACAGGTAATGACTTAACTTGACAATAAAACTAGACTTTTAAGGACCCACTGATAGTAAGCATTTTTCCAAACATGGTCTTTGATTCTCGATTAAACCTTACCTTGACTCCGTTAAGCCAGCATATCCTTGAGAGTCTTTTTCTTTTGTCGAGTAAGACTTGCGAAAGTACACTCCGTACTCAGGGTTTTAGAACCCATGTTGTTGTAGGTGAGGAAACAACCGAGTTTTTGTTTTTTCTATTAAAAGGTGGTATCCAAGGAGGAGCCCCAGCAGTGAAGATGTTCGTGGGAGGATGTTTGCCTCCCACCTTAAAAACAATAAACTTTTGTGTGGGAGGGTGTTTTGCCTCCCTGGGTTGTAATAATAATTTACGCACTCTTAATACCCTGGTATTGTAATAATAATAATCTCTCTATATATTTTATGAATGTAAATTAAGTTATTGTAATCTGCTTCCGCTTATTCTTTCCTCCAATGTGATGTAATATCTGCGTGACGGGTGAAGCGCTCTTGGGCGAAATGATGACGATACAATTACCGAACTTGTCAAGTGATTAAGTGCATCTATAGGGTTGTCCAAGGTCCTTAGGACAAGGACAACTGTAGGTGGGCCTAGTACCTTGGGAGGTTCTGTCACAGCTGGTATCGGAGCGAAGCCCATCTCTTCAGATATTGCGTAGTACTTCAAAAGAATTTTCAAACACTTACCTAGAAATATTCTTTCATTCTTACCTTACCACTTTCTGGTAGTCTCTTATCTTGTAAAGTTGGGTAATAGAGTGCAATATATAGGAAGTTGGGGATCAAAGGAGGTTGATTCCATAATTATCAGGTTATGCATGCATCATGTTTAAGAATATACTAATAAATCTTCCCCTCTTATGGAGATATGGCACGTACTAGGAAAACAGCGCGCAAATCTACTGGACCTTTTGGTGTGCCACGACATCAGCTAGCTTCCAGGCACGAAGGAAGTAGTAGTGGCAGTAATGACCCAATTGGAGATCTGGAAGCCAGGGTGGAACAACTCCGGTCAGAGTTACGCCATAGGAATAGGGCACGGGAGCAGGAAGTCACCGTATAGCGGAATTGTCAGCCGAAGTCAGCCGCTTACAGTACAAAATCTCGGAATGGGATACGACCATTGATTGGGCCGTTAACTCATGTTCTTTCGCTTGGGATTGCGAAGCGAAAGCTCTAGCTCGTGTGACAGAGCTCAGTGCATCCCTTGAAAGTCTGCAAGTGTACTCTAATACTTTACATGAAGAAGTGCATGTATTGTATGCTCGACTACACCCGAACGTGCCTTCAGACATTGCTGCAATGGGAGCCGGACAATCGGGAACAACAAATGGAGGAACTGATGGGGAGCTAGACCTTTTTAGGCCCCCTCCTTCCATGAACCTTGCTGACGAACGGTCTCCTGCAGCAGGAAATGGAGCAATAAAGGATAAAGAAGACTAGAATAGTATAGTCTAAGTGTTATGCTTATGTAAAATAAGTAATAAAGTTGAGTTGTACACTGGAGTCTATATAATTATTACATTTTGGTAATGTAATATGATGGTGTATGTTGGCATGTAATATTTTTCCAAATGTTTCTTTGCCTCAGATGTCATCACGGACTCGCGCACATGATGGTGCGGGGACTTCCCGCAGTAGGGAGGATACTCCCAACCCGCCACCAGTACCACCAACTTTGGCCGAGGCTATCGCTGCCCTGGTCAATGCCACTGCTGATAATACGCGCTTCTTGCGTGAAATGGCGGGCAATCAGTTCCAACAGCTCGGAGGAAGAGCTCCACCTCAAGGACCGCCTGATACTACATATTTGGAATTCTCTGAGACTCGACCCCCGCTCTTCATCAAAGTAGAAGAACCTTTAGAAGCTGATGAATGGGTGAGAGTTATGGAACAGAAGTTTGGGTTAATTCGATGTACGGAGACGCAAAAGCCAATGCTTGCCGCACAATAGCTAAGAGGGCCTGCTAGTACCTTGTGGGCAAAATTTTCAGCAATCCAACCTGTTGGGCATCAAATTACCTTAGAGGAATTCAAGCTAGCGTTTCGGGAGCATTATGTTCCAGAGGGAGTGCTCCATATGAGACAAGAGTTTATCCAGTTAAAGCAAGGAGGAGATATGTAAGGCTTGAAATCTGTATAAGAAAAAATATAATAAAATAAATACATGAAGAAAACAAAATACCAAATTCAGATATCTCAATTTATGCTTGAGTGATATCCCATATCAGACTTGAGTGTAGAAAATTGAGAACTGAATTTTGAAAACCAAGAATTATTTTAGAAATGAAGTATTAGAAAGGTTTTCAATTCAATTAAATGATTATTCATTTCATTAAATGATGCACCATAAGTATTTATTTACATGAATATTTAATTTTGAAGTAACTTTTACTCTTACCCCACATTCAAAATACTACTTTTCTAAAAAGAAAGAAAACAATATGAGTGTTTCTCATGTTTCAAACATCTATCAAACAAATAAAGCAATTAAAATAAATTGCTTCATAATTGATTTTGAGTATGTGTTAAAAATTTGAATTCCTAAATCTTGGAATTGGAATTTTGTAAAATCAAATAATATGAGAATATCTCATTTGACTAAGAAAATGAGGGATATATAAATTAAAACAAACCATGTATAACAAATTAGAGTTTTCTTTGAGCACTTAAATATACTTTAAATCTGAACCTTGTTTGCATTTAATTTAAGATTTGAATTTGAATTCAAAATGGAAATACAAAAATAAAAGAAAAAGAAAAAGATTAACACGCCGCATGGGCCCAAACTAAGAAACCAGGCCACTACCTATCCTAGTCCGCAGCCCATCTGTTGCATTGGCGCCGACATGTGGGACCATAGGATCAGCCGGGGGACGAGGACGTGTGGGCCCACCTTCTAGTCACTTCCCCTCACGCGTGGAACGACCGATCTCGAGTGCAAGCTTGTCACTGCCACGTGGGTCCACCATGTCCGCACCTTTCTTCCGCACTGAAACAGAACCCGCGGCGATCTCCAACGGCATCGCGCCGGAATCGGAGGCCGAACTGGCCAACTTACCCTCGCCCAGACCATAAAAACGGGATCCCCGCTGGCCCTCGTTCATTGCGCCAACTCAGAGAAACCTCAACCCAATTCTACCGGGGAGTGCGGGGGCACAGCTGGCAAGGTCGTGGGCCGCCGTTCTAGTTCTCCTCCCCTACGCTCGTCGGGCGCCCCTTGAGCCTTCAGGGACACTTATCCGAGGGCACTAATCGTGTCCTGGGTGCCGCTGAGCGCACGGCCGACCGGTGTGTGTGGCGGAACCGCCCGAATTATTCCAGCTTAAGTGCCCAAGTCGCACCCTTAAGGGCAGCAACACACTTAAACAGGAATAACCCGTCAGTCCCTCGGATCTAGTCCGATAAAGCCACTTACCAGGATCGAATACCACTAGCTCACACGAAGGTGAGGCACAGAGAAATACAATAAAACACAATACCACAAATTTAATAAGTATCATTAGTGATTACATTATCGGAGTTTCAGAGATAATAATCATAAATTTTAATGCAGCGGAAATAACTAACGGAGAAAACCGAGTAACATGGCGAAGCCTAGCCACGCTACTCCTCCTGGTCCTCTCCTGCGGAAGAAGTAACCCACTCGACCGTCTATCCCGGTGGCAGGGATGGAGGCCAAGCCACACCATCAACCAATCATCCTAAGGAGTACCTGCAAAAATTGTGCCACAAGCAAGGCTGAGTATACTAATACTCAGCTAGACTTACCCGGTGTGAGGAGTCTACTCCTCTACCTCTAGACATGCAGCTGTTTGGCTGAGGGGTTTGGTTTGCCAAAAGCACTAGCTGAGTCTAAAAACAAGTTTTAGCTTTTCAAGATTTAGTATGATCCTTTTAACTAGATGTGTACCTAGCTATTCATCCATGGTATCAAACATTTTATCAATCAACATCATTTTGCCAGTCACCTCATTTCCACTTATTACTCAATGTAGCAGCATGGATCAAGCAGTCTCATTAGCTGCGAGAAGCAGACGATTCGAATCGAGTTTTTAAACCTTGCAAGGTAAACCTAAACACACGACATGTAGGGGCACTCCGTCCCCACACACATCAACCGTCCCCATCGATTCCCTGGCAGCAGATCAGAGCTCACCGCCTTGGCGTACAATGCCTCACTGACCCCGACTGGCCGTCGTGCAGTGACCGCACTTGTACCCACCATAACCGGAATGGGAGACCACGTCTCAGGTCGCGTGAGGGGATATGTCCGCTGGCAGGTTCAATCAGGTACTAGGCTTACCGATTTACCATATTTCTCGGTATGTGTTTAGTACGTTCAAACGCTTGACACACGGTACCACACCTTAATCCTTATTCCAAATTTTATCCCGTAGACAACCAATCCCCATGGATTGTTGCCCACAAACCAACATTTTATGATAAGAAAGTGGATACAGCCAATTCCTGACCTCGCGCGAGTGCTAGAAAAATCACTCGACTTCTACCGAGATCCTAATTAATAAAGCAGCTACTCGACCTAGCATACTAGTATCCATCTCAAAAGGAATCCTGAGTTCATGCAACTAAGGTTCCAAACAATTCCTACACTTAAGTGCATAGTACAAGCCTACAAACATTAAGTGTAGTAAAATAGCATATATATAAACGGTTATGCATAAAACCGGGGCTTGCCTTTAATTTAACACTTAAACAGTGTTGGCTGGGGTGGGTACTCGCTTGGCGAGCATCCACTGGTTAAGTCCATCATTCTTCAGGTCGTCCACCAACTGCATCTTGTGGTTGGCACCACATCACTGGCTCGATCATCATCTCTCAGTCCTAAATGAGATGCAAGATGCATATGTATGAATATAATGAAAGTAGCACAAGATACTTTAAGTACATGCTAGCGAATTTAATACTAAGTAGCGAGACATCATAAATAACCGTACACACTAGTGTCAGCTAACTACGCATCATCGAGCGCACAACAGTAACATCACTAAAAGAAGACAAACATTTTGTATATTTACGCAACGCAAATACGACCCCATAAGTACGAGCATCTATTTAACCTGCTACAACTTTTCATTATTCTTCTATTTATCACACAAAAGCATCCCAAGCACCAGTTCAATAGAGGAGGAATTCCTATCCACAATTAACTACTCAAGCAAACACATCAATCATGGAACACATGTTATCCTAAGTTTAGACATTACAAGTCTATGTCTGCTAAGTGCTAACTAAGCATTTTTAGCCAACAGGTGAACGAAACAATCAAATGCGCAGTTGCAGATTTTTGGACAGCAATACAGCAGTTACTCGTTTTAATCATAACTTTTCAATTATTAATCCAAAAGTAGCAAACTAGGACTTTCTAGAAAGCTTGAAAAGTGCTTTACAACATTGGTATTGTCATCAAAGCATGATTAAACACTTAGCAAGGTCAAAAGGTGTTAACACAACAACGCTGTCCAGATTTGGACAGATTCAGACTTATGACTTTAAAAATTCATAACTGAAAATTCAGACATCCAAACAAAGTGATCCTAGACTTTTTGAAAAGCTAATTAAATGTTCTACAAATTGTTTATACACATCACAGGGTGATTCAATATTTAACTAAGCGTAAAAATCACTAAAAGACCTTGCTGTCCAGAACTGGACAGATTCAGTCTTCATAATTGTAACATTCATAACTTAAGCTTCAGACCACCAAAAATAGTGATCCAAGACTTTTTGGAAAGCTTGCCAAATAAACTACATAACTTTTATAATCACCAAGAATTGATTCTATGCTGAACTGAATCAAACAATCCAGTTTCCGAAATCTGTTCTGTCAGTGGACAGAACACAGCAACCAAGTTGTAAAATTCATAACTCTTAAACCGTCAGGCCTTTAGTTATGAAATTTTAACACAAGCAAGATTAGAAAAGCCTCTACAACTTTCTTATAATCGACAAGGACTGATTCTAACATTAACTTAAGCAAACAATACAGTTTCTGGAATCTGTACAGAATTTGGACAGATTCAGTTACTGAATTTGTAAAAAGCATAACTCCTAAACTATCAGACCTGTGGCTGTCAAATTTTAACACAAGTAAGATAATAGAGTTGTCTACAACTTTCTTGTGAACACCAATAACTGATTTCAACATTAACTTAATCAACCATTGCAATTTCTGAAATCTGTTCAGAAATTCGACATATTCAGGTGCTGGGCTTGTGAAAAGCGCAACTCCTAACGATCAGGTTTATGGCTGCCAAATTTTTGTACAAGCAAAATAATCATGTTATCTACAACTTTTCTATAGCACATACCTACAGAAAACACAATTTAGTTTATCAAACATACAGCACAACGAAAACAGTGCGTGCAGTCCAAAACAGCAGTCAATAAATTTCAGCTCCTATAGAATTCACGAATCGTCGCGTTCGAGCGACTTGAATTACTCTAACGCTTTAATATTTGTTAGAGTTAACATAACCAAGTGCGAACTAACAAGTGGACTTACTAGTTTTTATCCGTGTCATTAGTGCACTAAAATTACCATATAAATTCAACCAACACATTCACCACGTAAACAGCATGATCACACATGACCTTGACTTAACCGCAGAGGAGGCGATGACTACTTCGGCATGTCACCACATCTCTACAGGCCAAATCAATATTAACCACATCGATCGAGTCTTATATCACGCAATACTTATAATCTATTATCTCAAATACAACCATATCCTGGCATGTACTTGGGACACTTCGGTTCAACTTACGCAATCACTACTACAACGCACTTCGGCACACATGTTTAATAACCCAACTTTCTAAATTAACCTATCTCACTTTCCAACACCAAATTAAATGTCACGTACTTTACATTTTTACCTAATTTAACCTACACCAACGATGAATACATAAATATAATTGTCCTAGACCAACTCATTAGACGACTGCGGAAACCACCACATGCTTTATGCTTTATTAGATTTACCACGACTAACACACTGCTTCATGACGAAGTATTTTAACAAACGATTAATACCATCCATGAACCATCCTTGTGACACACAAATGAATCACCGCAGCCACGTATATTCAAACACCCAATACACACCACATCGACCAAAACGTATTTAGACAAACTACAAATCGCACACATCAAACAACTTCGTGTTCTCCAACCGCAAATGCGAACCTACTAATGCATATAACCAAAACATTTTTACACACATCCACACATATACGTGCACTGCATGACGTCAACCAAATCATACGTATGGTAAACTATAAATCAATCAACCTGAACGGAATCAGACTAGACGCATGTGCTGTCCACCGGCTAGCATTTCGTTGCATAGGCAGAGCACGAGGCGCGACACCGATAGCTAGCTGCACACAACAACGTCGATTTACTGATTTAGTCATTTCATCGAGCAAGAGAAGCGCGGAACAGCGAAGAGCTCACCGCGGATTGACGACATCGCGATGGGGACTGCGAGATCGATGGCGGGTGGCCCGTCTTGGCGAGCGCGACGTAGCGGAGGGCGTCGCCTCCGCTGCTGCTCGGGCGGGGACGCAGACCGGTGGAGGAGCACGTGAGGAGGAGCTCGGTCCTGGCGTTGGTGATTTGCTGCTGTTGTGAGGGGTGCCGGGAGGAAGAAGCTTGAGCTCGCAGGGGGAAAACGCAGCAGCAGCGCGCGCCGGCCATGGGGGATTCCTTGCGTGCGCTGCATCAGAGGAGCGCCCCGCGCCGTGGGAGGCGCCATGGACGAGTACGAGCAGAGGGGCTCACAGCTTGTCCTGGGCGCCTGCACTGGAGAAAAATGGCGGCCAGAGGGTGCTGCCGAGGGGGAAACCCCCTGTGCCTGGACCAGCGACCGGGAGCAGGAAGGGAGCGCCAAGGAAGCTGGAGCCGAGCCTCCATGGATGGGGAGCAGGGATGAATGGCGTCGTGGGAGTTCCCTGCTGCCCCGCCTGAAGGTGGCGCCAAGGGGAGAGATGGAGATGTCCCCTGCGCCGGTTCCCTGGGAGAAGAAGCAGCGAGGAGCACCCGAGGGAGGGAGCCATGGCTGCTGGGAGCGCCTGCTGCTGCACGCCAGGGAGGGGAGCACGGCCTGGAGGGGAGGAGGAAGTGGCGCCGTCGAGGGAAGTGCAGGGCTGCTGCACGACCGGAGGAGGAAGAAGAGCGTGGGGAGAGAAGGCTGCTGGCGGCTGGGAAGAAATGGAGGGTGGGAGTGAAAAATTGCCAACTTGCAAGGGAGAGAGGTGCTATTTATAGAAGGGCACTAGGGTTAGGGTTTTAAATGGGCCAAATGGGCTGGGTTGGGCTGGCCCAAACACGTTATCGGGCTGCGCTAAACCTTTTCCGGAATAAAATGTTCCCGCGGAATTGGTCTGTACACAGAACAAGCGAAATAGATTTCGGCGAACGGACGGTTGAGCAATTAATTCGGCCGAGAGTCTAATTAGATTTCGCTCGAAAACAATTCCCTACGCGTAAATCGAAAATAAACCGTACTGAGATTTGATCGACATTCGGATTTTTAGTCGGAGAAGGCGAATCATGGTATTTAAAAATTGTTGTCGATACGGGGTTTTGAATTTGGTTCGGACACGAAATATTTAGCCGAGTCGGATAAATTTGATTAGAGGATGACGTACTGAGTATTCCGTTTGAGAATACGGATCCAGAAAAAATAGTCGAACATCGATCGAGGTTCGGGAAATTAGACTCGGACTCAGATCAAATAACAGTCGTTGAGAGTTCGATTTAAATGAGCTTTAGATGAGATTTCTAATTCGAGAATGATCTTCGAGTCTGCATGAGTTCCGAGAATTAAAAGTTTTAACACGCTCCGAAATTGGCTGTTTCTCGCGATCGATTAACTCTGAATTCGGTGAACTTCCGAGAGAAAGCCTGATAAACAGAGATAGGCACGATCGAGAAATAGGAATTTTCACTGAGCATCCGAGATTAGGATTAATCTCCCGACGTAACACGAAACTGACACCTGGGGTGTCACAGCCTTCCCCCCTTAAACAGAATCTCGTCCCGAGATTCGAATGAGGATCTTCAAGGGTGGAGAAGCATGTAACTCCCAGGCTAGAGATAGATGCAAATTCATGAGATGGGATCGGACAAGATAATGAAGATGGATTCAGATAGAATATCGCGGCATGCTGAGACAAAATGCTGTGATCACTTTGAGAGAATGTTCACAAGATACAACACATCAGTATAGTCTTGTAATGGATCACGACTATTAACCGCGATACCAGCGCGTGCCGAGTAGCTCAACCATGTGTGCACCATAGTAGGCTCTCGGTCTCGTCGCGGCACCATCAGTCCTTAGTCATGACACCATTACCAAACGTAACCAATAAGAAATCCACATGGCATAAATAGATGGAGCCCATGAGAGTATGGCTCAGAAAATAAGAACGTGATCAGAGTTGAAGCAAAGATTGTTGGCAAAAGAGCATCACATGAGAATTTTCTCCAACTTAGAGAACTATTTTATGATCATCACGGGGATTATCAGCCAAAGATTGATACGATTTTTAATATGAGGAGGAACCAACCATGAGATCGATATTGGCAACTTGCTGAGACATGAGAGAACTAAAGTCAACAGCATAATCCATTGAACCAAATGGATCCACTGCTTAGAGATGGAATTGATAAAATGGCGTCATGATTTTTTTGGAGGAAGAGCATGAGATCGACCAGAATTTGAGAGATTTAGGCAAGATCAACATCCGATACTTGAGAACAGGTTATAGCAGATAACCAGGTAACGAGGCAGAATTATTAAGGGATCCAGAGATTCGGATGATAAGCCACCACATAATTCACAAGGAAAAAGATCACCAGATCCATGCGAAAGGAGAGGTAGGCAACAAGATCAGCTGGATGATCCACATGATTGCTATGAAGTTTTAGGGGTAAGGATTTATGGAAAGAAACATGGCTTGGTCATGGTTTACGCAACTAGACACCAAACGATGTTTTTTTTGACAAAACCACGTGCACAAGGAAGTTTTGGTTTGACAAGCGGTTAAGCTATGGGGGTCTACAAGTTGTGCAGGTGCAATTTCAATAGTGCAACACACAAGGACTAGAAAACGCCAACACAAGCATAATTTTTTTTTGGAGGTATCACTTTCTAAACTCAAGGTTGTTAGGATGGGGGTCTTTTTATGGGCAAAACAAGCAACAATTTTTATTGGCAAAAAGGGTTGAACAATTGCAGTGCCACCTAGATAGCAAGACAAGAGAAACACATAACACGACCTAACAAGTTTTACCAATCTAACACGAGGTAAAGCATTTCTTATAGCTTTCATAACATAGTAGTACATCACATTATTCACAAGTTCTTATGATTGGAATAAAGATGAGAGAATCATATTGATACACAAGAGACAATTATAATGCGACAATCATGATGCATGCTCATTCTAGTCGTCTTCTCAGACCTAACTAATTTTTCGGATGCTTCTACAGCGTCCTGCTAGTAGCAATAGTAGCCTTTATGGCCTATATAAATAGCCACCTAGCTACCCATCTATTTCCTAAGGCTTCACGTCCTAGGTCTATCCTTATCGTCCTGATGTCTATCCAACTTTGGTTTCTAAGCAAGTTTTACTTTAGAAAAGGTTGGTAATCATGACTTATTGACTTCTCTGTGATGGTATTCGCTCCGATACCAGCTGTGGCGGAACCGCCCGAATTATTCCAGCTTAAGTGCCCAAGTCGCACCCTTAAGGGCAGCAACACACTTAAACAGGAATAACCCGTCAGTCCCTCGGATCTAGTCCGATAAAGCCACTTACCAGGATCGAATACCACTAGCTCACACGATGGTGAGGCACAGAGAAATACAATAAAACACAATACCACAAATTTAATAAGTATCATTAGTGATTACATTATCGGAGTTTCAGAGATAATAATCATAAATTTTAATGCAGCGGAAATAACTAACGGAGAAAACCGAGTAACATGGCGAAGCCTAGCCACGCTACTCCTCCTGGTCCTCTCCTGCGGAAGAAGTAACCCACTCGACCGTCTATCCCGGTGGCAGGGATGGAGGCCCAAGCCACACCATCAACCAATCATCCTAAGGAGTACCTGCAAAAATTGTGCCACAAGCAAGGCTGAGTATACTAATACTCAGCTAGACTTACCCGGTGTGAGGAGTCTACTCCTCTACCTCTAGACATGCAGCTGTTTGGCTGAGGGGTTTGGTTTGCCAAAAGCACTAGCTGAGTCTAAAAACAAGTTTTAGCTTTTCAAGATTTAGTATGATCCTTTTAACTAGATGTGTACCTAGCTATTCATCCATGGTATCAAACATTTTATCAATCAACATCATTTTGCCAGTCACCTCATTTCCACTTATTACTCAATGTAGCAGCATGGATCAAGCAGTCTCATTAGCTGCGAGAAGCAGACGATTCGAATCGAGTTTTTAAACCTTGCAAGGTAAACCTAAACACACGACATGTAGGGGCACTCCGTCCCCACACACATCAACCGTCCCCATCGATTCCCTGGCAGCAGATCAGGGCTCACCGCCTTGGCGTACAATGCCTCACTGACCCCGACTGGCCGTCGTGCAGTGACCGCACTTGTACCCACCATAACCGGAATGGGAGACCACGTCTCAGGTCGCGTGAGGGGATATGTCCGCTGGCAGGTTCAATCAGGTACTAGGCTTACCGATTTACCATATTTCTCGGTATGTGTTTAGTACGTTCAAACGCTTGACACACGGTACCACACCTTAATCCTTATTCCAAATTTTTATCCCGTAGACAACCAATCCCCATGGATTGTTGCCCACAAACCAACATTTTTATGATAAGAAAGTGGATACAGCCAATTCCTGACCTCGCGCGAGTGCTAGAAAAATCACTCGACTTCTACCGAGATCCTAATTAATAAAGCAGCTACTCGACCTAGCATACTAGTATCCATCTCAAAAGGAATCCTGAGTTCATGCAACTAAGGTTCCAAACAATTCCTACACTTAAGTGCACAGTACAAGCCTACAAACATTAAGTGTAGTAAAATAGCATATATATAAACGGTTATGCATAAAACCGGGGCTTGCCTTTAATTTAACACTTAAACAGTATTGGCTGGGGTGGGTACTCGCTTGGCGAGCATCCACTGGTTAAGTCCATCATTCTTCAGGTCGTCCACCAACTGCATCTTGTGGTTGGCACCACATCACTGGCTCGATCATCAATCTCTCGGTCCTAAATGAGATGCAAGATGCATATGTATGAATATAATGAAAGTAGCACAAGATACTTTAAGTAACATGCTAGCGAATTTAATACTAAGTAGCGAGACATCATAAATAACCGTACACACTAGTGTCAGCTAACTACGCATCATCGAGCGCACAACAGTAACATCACTAAAAGAAGAACAAACATTTTGTATATTTACGCAACGCAAAATACGACCCATAAGTACGAGCATCTATTTAAACCTGCTACAACTTTTCATTATTCTTCTATTTATCACACAAAAGCATCCCAAGCATCAGTTCAATAGAGGAGGAATTCCTATCCACAATTAACTACTCAAGCAAACACATCAATCATGGAACACATGTTATCCTAAGTTTAGACATTACAAGTCTATGTCTGCTAAGTGCTAACTAAGCATTTTTAGCCAACAGGTGAACGAAACAATCAAATGCGTAGTTGCAGATTTTTGGACAGCAATACAGCAGTTACTCGTTTTAATCATAACTTTTCAATTATTAATCCAAAAGTAGCAACTAGGACTTTCTAGAAAGCTTGAAAAGTGCTTTACAACTTTGGTATTGTCATCAAAGCATGATTAAACACTTAGCAAGGTCAAAAGGTGTTAACACAACAGCGCTGTCCAGATTTGGACAGATTCAGACTTATGACTTTAAAAATTCATAACTGAAAATTCAGACATCCAAACAAAGTGATCCTAGACTTTTTGAAAAGCTAATTAAATGTTCTACAAATTGTTTATACACATCACAGGGTGATTCAATATTTAACTAAGCGTAAAAATCACTAAAAGACCTTGCTGTCCAGAACTGGACAGATTCAGTCTTCATAATTGTAACATTCATAACTTAAGCTTCAGACCACCAAAAATAGTGATCCAAGACTTTTTGGAAAGCTTGCCAAATAAACTACATAACGTTTATAATCACCAAGATTGATTCTATGCTGAACTGAATCAAACAATCCAGTTTTCGAAATCTGTTCTGTCAGTGACAGAACACAGCAAGCAAGTTGTAAAATTCATAACTCTTAAACCGTCAGGCCTTTAGTTATGAAATTTTAACACAAGCAAGATCAGAAAAGCCTCTACAACTTTCTTATAATCGACAAGGACTGATTCTAAAATTAACTTAAGCAAACAATACAGTTTCTGGAATCTGTACAGAATTTGGACAGATTCAGTTACTGAATTTGTAAAAAGCATAACTCCTAAACTATCAGACCTGTGGCTGTCAAATTTTAACACAAGTAAGATAATAGAGTTGTCTACAACTTTCTTGTGAACACCAATAACTGATTTCAACATTAACTTAATCAACCATTGCAATTTCTGAAATCTGTTCAGAAATTCGACATATTCAGGTGCTGGGCTTGTGAAAAGCGCAACTCCTAACGATCAGGTTTATGGCTGCCAAATTTTTTGTACAAGCAAAATAATCATGTTATCTACAACTTTTCTATAGCACATACCTACAGAAAAACACAATTTAGTTTATCAAACATACAGCACAACGAAAACAGTGCGGTGCAGTCCAAACAGCAGTCAATAAATTTCAGCTCCTATAGAATTCACGAATCGTCGCGTTCGAGCGACTTGAATTACTCTAACGCTTTAATATTTGTTAGAGTTAACATAACCAAGTGCGAACTAACAAGTGACTTACTAGTTTTTATCCGTGTCATTAGTGCACTAAAATTACCACATAAATTCAACCAACACATTCACCACGTAAACAGCATGATCACACATGACCTTGACTTAACCGCAGAGGAGGCGATGACTACTTCGGCATGTCACCACATCTCTACAGGCCAAATCAATATTACCACATCGATCGAGTCTTATATCACGCAATACTTATAATCTATTATCTCAAATACAACCATATCCTGGCATGTACTTGGGACACTTCGGTTCAACTTACGCAATCACTACTACAACGCACTTCGGCACACATGTTTAATACCCAACTTTCTAAATTAACCTATCTCACTTTCCAACACCAAATTAAATGTCACGTACTTTACATTTTTTTACCTAATTTAACCTACACCAACGATGAATACATAAATATAATTGTCCTAGACCAACTCATTAGACGACTGCGGAAACCACCACATGCTTTACGCTTTATTAGATTTACCACGACTAACACACTGCTTCATGACGAAGTATTTTAACAAACGATTAATACCATCCATGAACCATCCTTGTGACACACAAATGAATCACCGCAGCCACGTATATTCAAACACCCAATACACACCACATCGACCAAAACGTATTTAGACAAACTACAAATCGCACACATCAAACAACTTCGTGTTCTCCAACCGCAAATGCGAACCTACTAATGCATATAACCAAAACATTTTTACACACATCCACACATATACGTGCACTGCATGACATCAACCAAATCATACGTATGGTAACTATAAATCAATCAACCTGAACGGAATCAGACTAGACGCATGTGCTGTCCACCGGCTAGCATTTCGTTGCATAGGCAGAGCACGAGGCGCGACACCGATAGCTAGCTGCACACAACAACGTCGATTTACTGATTTAGTCATTTCATCGAGCAAGAGAAGCGCGGAACAGCGAAGAGCTCACCGCGGATTGACGACATCGCGACGGGGACTGCGAGATCGATGGCGGGTGGCCCGTCTTGGCGAGCGCGACGTAGCGGAGGGCGTCGCCTCCGCTGCTGCTCGGGCGGGGACGCAGACCGGTGGAGGAGCACGTGAGGAGGAGCTCGGTCCTGGCGTTGGTGATTTGCTGCTGTTGTGAGGGTGCCGGGAGGAAGAAGCTTGAGCTCGCAGGGGGAAAACGCAGCAGCAGCGCGCGCCGGCCATGGGGGATTCCTTGCGTGCGCTGGATCAGAGGAGCGCCCGCGCCGTGGGAGGCGCCATGGACGAGTACGAGCAGAGGGGCTCACAGCTTGTCCTGGGCGCCTGCACTGGAGAAAAATGGCGGCCAGAGGGTGCCTGCCGAGGGGGAAACCCCCTGTGCCTGGACCAGCGACCGGGAGCAGGAAGGGAGCGCCAAGGAAGCTGGAGCCGAGCCTCCATGGATGGGGAGCAGGGATGAATGGCGTCGTGGGAGTTCCTGCTGCCCTGCCTAAAGGGTGGCGCCAAGGGGAGAGATGGAGATGTCCCCTGCGCCGGTTCCTGGGAGAAGAAGCAGCGAGGAGCGAGGGAGGGAGCCATGGCTGCTGGGAGCGCCTGCTGCTGCACGCCAGGGAGGGGAGCACGGCCTGGAGGGGAGGAGGAAGTGGCGCCGTCGAGGGAAGTGCAGGGCTGCTGCACGACCGGAGGAGGAAGAAGAGCGTGGGGAGAGAAGGCTGCTGGCGGCTGGGAAGAAATGGAGGGTGGGAGTGAAAAATTGCCAACTTGCAAGGAGAGAGGTGCTATTTATAGAAGGGCACTAGGGTTAGGGTTTTAAATGGGCCAAATGGGCTGGGTTGGGCTGGCCCAAACACGTTATTGGGCTGCGCTAAACCTTTTCCGAAATAAAATGTTCCGCGGAATTGGTCTGTACACAGAACAAGCGAAATAGATTTCGGCGAACGGACGGTTGAGCAATTAATTCGGCCGAGAGTCTAATTAGATTTCGCTCGAAAACAATTCCCTACGCGTAAATCGAAAATAAACCGTCCTGAGATTTGATCGGCATTCGGATTTTTAGTCGGAGAAGGCGAATCGTGGTATTTAAAAATTGTTGTCGATACGGGGTTTTGAATTTGGTTCGGACACGAAATATTTAGCCGAGTCGGATAAATTTGATTAGAGGATGACGTACTGAGTATTCCGTTTGAGAATACGGATCCAGATAAAATAGTCGAACATCGATCGAGGTTCGGGAAATTAGACTCGGACTCAGATCAAATAACAGTCGTTGAGAGTTCGATTTAAATGAGCTTCAGATGAGATTTCTAATTCGAGAATGATCTTCGAGTCTGCATGAGTTCCGAGAATTAAAAGTTTTAACACGCTCCGAAATTGGCTGTTTCTCGCGATCGATTAACTCTGAATTCGGTGAACTTCCGAGAGAAAGCCTGATAAACAGAGATAGGCACGATCGAGAAATAGGAATTTTCACTGAGCATCCGAGATTAGGATTAATCTCCCGATGTAACACGAAAACTGACACCTGGGGTGTCACAGTGTGACTGCTATTGCTCGCCGTCAAAACACCACCCGCAGAACTTCTCCACGTCGTGGGCGGAGTCCGCAGCCGTCCTAGCGCTGTCGAGGTATTCCCAAATCGCCTCGCTTAACGGTCTATTTCATGCATCGGGAATCAAATGGGAAGATTGGAACTCTGGGTGGTGATTCGCGCGCGCTCCAGCGAGGGAGTTCCGCCGTGCGTGGCGCGTCGCGAGATTGGGTGTTGGCTGGAGAAGACTCACGTGCAGCGTAGGATGGGGGATGTAGGGCCATGATTAAAAGGACACGGGCACCGTTGGATCTATGATTGAGGGCCGCGATTAGAAGTGAAGTACCCTTTCGTTCAGCGAGATCCGGACTGTCGGCATTGAATCCAATAGCGGCGATTAGATCTGGGTTGGGTGAATGTTGACCGTGGATCACAGATCCGACTTCTCAGGTTGCGTCCTGATTCATTAAAAAGCTAATCTAATCCGCGCCGCTCGTGCTTGATCGGGCGGCCAGGACTTAACCATACCCTTTCGGCTGACTAAAAATGCATAAGAGACCCTGAGCAATATCCAAATCAACCCGCAGTCCTGAAGGTGGTGATCTGAGTCTGTAGACGTTTTATAATTTTACCCCGGAGCTTTCTGGTATTTCGTGCACAGTCCAGTGAATAGGGAAAATTATAGAAATTAATGAAGAAAATGATTTTTTATACAAAAATAATTATAGAAACTTGATTAATTCCTAGAAAGGTCATATCAAGTCCAAAATGATCCATTCTTGTTTCTATAATTTCGTAATAATATTATCTATCACCTAGCGTCTATGTTTTGACATAAAAACAATAATAAAATTGATTCCCAAATTAATCTTATATCAAATACATAAAAACTTGGGAAATTCTTAACTTCCCCATTTTAACTCCGAATTGAACTATTCTAGTTGCGTTAGCTTCATATGAATATTTACTATGCAATAACAACATTTATTGTACCATGTCTCATTCTTTTATAATTAGATCTTTTTTTAACTTATGTTGGTTAGTCTCGTTAAACTACTTATCATTATAATCTACTGGAATATAATCTATGGCCAATATATAACTTATATTAAAGTTGATATAATTATTTATAGAATAACCTCTCATATGATTTATACTAACCAATTTATAATATAGTTTAATATTTAAATCACGTAGAGCTTTTATAAATCATAACTCCTTAATCGTAACTCCGATCTTAGTGGTTCTCGTTCTCACGATCTCATAGCAACGCGTAGATCATTATTATGCAGTATGTTCTTATGTTTGTTGTGATGTTAATTTTGTCTATACCATGACTGTTTGTATCGCTACGACTAGCAGTGTGGTCACGAGGATCTTAAGATCATCCTGGTACCTGGAATCTCAAGTGCCAGGCAAGTTGTGCCCTTGATCCACTTTTGTTACCCAATAATATTCTTTATTACCACCATTCATGCATAGGTTTAGTTTTGATGGGACCCAATAGGTCACCCTAGACAGTTTATCTTTTTACCTTGTTTACCCTGAATCATTGGGTAGTTATGCTATTGCTTTACATGGTTTTTGGGTTAATATTTCATTACATCCATGTTCCTATTATTCTGTTATGTTATTTATGTTCATGGTAAGATCATTATGTTAATGGGAACATGGAGAACCACCCAGAAAAATAGTGCTACCACAAGGGTAGTATGGGATGCCCTTGGCTGACTAATTAGGAAAGCTAGTGGATGACTACCTTACCCAAAAGGGGCAAGGGCAGTAGGGGAGTGGTCAGTGTAGGGAGGTCCTTGGGTTGATTTTGTTACGATGGCGATCAGGCGAGCGATCTTGCATTGGAGCTTCCTAGAAACTATAGCGGGTTTTTTGAAGCTAGTGGAACTTTGTAAAGGTCTCGTAGTGTTACCCTGCCTCGCTTCCTTGGTAGAGGTGTATGGGATTGATGACCCCTTGGCAGATGGGCAACATGACTTGTGGGTAAAGATGTGCAACCTCTACAGTGTAAAACTGGTATACTAGCCGTGCTCACGGTCATGAGCAGCTCGGACCCTCACATGATTAATTTATGTAACTTAAATTCAATTGTCATTGGCATTTGCAAGGGATTATTTATTAATTTTGTTCTATTATTATTATGGTTTGGTATTTACTTATAGTTAGTAATTGCTAATAAAATTTGACCAACTTATAAAAGCAATGCTCAGCTTCAGCCTTTATTTTGTTGATCAGCCTTACACTTCACATGAACTCCCACCTTTGGTGAGTTCATGCACATTTTCCCCACAACTTGTTGAGCGACGAACATGTGTGAGCTCACCCTTGCTGTCTCACACCCCCCTCAATGGAGAAGAACAGGTGGTTCAAGTGGAGCCACACATCGAGGAGTTCGATTCGATCTAGGTGGTGTCTCCCAGTTGACTTTCTGGCGCCAAGGATGGATTTTAGTTCGATCTATATTTATCTTTTATTTTGTAAGACTTCCGCTATGTAATAAGTACTCTGATTATATTGTGACATTTATCTCTATACACTATGTTATTATACATGTTGTCTTCTTTGGCGCATGTATGAGATGCACCCGGCTTTATCCCTTAAATCTGGGTGTGACAAGATATTGTAATGCAGTATCTCAATAAATTTAACCACCTTTCCCAGTATGCCATTGACCATGTGAATATAGATCTAAAAAAGAAGAATTGTTTTATGAGGGGACTCAATGACAGGCTTCAGTGGAAAATGGCAACATGCTTGGACCTTACCTACAGTATGGCTGTCAGTACAGCACTAGTAGTGGAAGCTAAAAATGCAGGACATGGAAAATCAAAGCGGTTTGGAGGTGAAAGATCAAATCAAGGACCTGAGAAGGGGTTCATTAGGCCCAGTTCATCACCATGGGGATGTTCGCAATTTTCGTCAAGAAGAAGGATCAGACATTACGAATGTGTGTGGACTATAGACCCTTAATGAGGTCACCATCAAGAACAAGTACCCTCTTCCTCGGATTGATATCTTGTTCGATCAACTTACTGGAGCTCGGGTATTCTCCAAGATTGACCTCCGGTCAGGCTATCATCATATCCATATTCGACCCGAAGATATACCCAAGATCGCGTTTACTACGCGGTATGGATTATTTGAATATTTGGTTATGTCTTTCGGATTAACAAATACTCCAGCCCACTTCACGTATTTAATGAACTCGGTATTTATGCCCGAGTTAGATAAATTTGTGGTGGTCTTCATTGATGACATCCTGATCTATTCCAAAAATGAAGAGGAGCATGCTAAGCACTTACGGATCGTGCTAACGCACTTAAGGAGCACCAGTTGTATGCTAAGTTCAGCAAATGCACGTTCTGGTTGGAGGGAAATCTAGTTTCTTGGACATTTATTATCTGCAAAAGGGATTGCGGTCGATCCCAATGTTGGGGACTTGTTCTCAAATGCTATGAATTAAGAACAAGGCAACACAGAAAGAAGTTAGTGGTAAATACCCTTCGTCCTTCGAAGCGTTATTTCCCTTAGGATATAACGGTCTTCAGGCGAAGGTCATGAAGGACATACCTTCATCATTATAGTTTATATTGATAAAAGGAGAAGCATAGAAACATGAGAGAATAACATGAATAATCACATAGCATTATTACATGTCCTTATTATATAATCATGGAAGAATAAGAGCAATATTGAATTATATTTGTACCTTCGGCTTGATAGAAGGCAAAAATACAAGCGTGACGCACGAGCGAGTACAAATCAGCGTGAACAGTACGGAGTACTGTTCATCTATTTATAGGCGTGGGACGCAGCCCATGTAAAATTACATTCATGCCCATTACATTTGCTAATGACTTATGGGAGTCTATCAAGGCCTAAGTAGTCTTTTCATCTTTAGGTCGGTTCCCCGTTCTGCTATCGCGACGAAGCTTTCCTGCGCATAGCTTCGGCTGTGCACCATCCTTCGTACAGCATGGTAATCAGCCGTCCTTCATCTCAATCCCCTTCATCTGGCTTAGGCTTCGTCCTGACCGTACTCCATGTTCATAATCTGAGTCCGAAAATACCTGTTCATAATTCACTGGAAAACATTGTCAAATCTTGTTTTTGAGGACCTTCGGAGGACGAAGGCCCCCAACAATAGCCCCTCGCAATATTAATTTGTTAGTGATAAATTCAGATTGCGATATGGACGAAGGCCTTAAGCCGAAGGTCCGAAAAAACACCTTCCCTTTGCTAGAATAGCAACATTCACTGACAAGCGGGTCTTTCAATTTTCAACGCACTGGGCGTATAAATAAGATCATACCGCAAACTCATTTGGTACGCTCTCTTGCCATCTGCTCCCGCTCACTGAATTTTTAGTTCTTGCGCACTAAGATTTGCTGATCTTTTGGTTTTGAAGCTTCGGCTTTAAAAATAGTTTTTTTAGTGTTTCCGAAGATGTCTGAAGATAAGAAGGCCGCTGCTGAGATGAAGCTGAGTCTCGACGAAGAGAAGAACTTGGGTTTCTTATAGCAATGGCGAAGACCAATACGGAAAAAATCACCAAGGAGATTCTGGAAGGTTTGTCTGAAGATACTGGTGACAGCGACAGTTATGATGTGGACAGTGGTGGTGAAGACTCCGAAGATCGCCCCTGGCGACCAAGCCATTCAGTCTTTGGCAAGTCAGGTATCAAAGAAAATCATCTTGTCAACATGAGGGGAAGATACTTCCGGGATTTATCCATTGTGAGGGTCGACGAAGGAGAGAAAACTTGCCCGACCCCTGAAGAAAATGAAGTTGTAGTGTTCCGAAGCTTTTTGAAAGTGGACTGCGATTTCCCCTGAGCAGCTTCGTCGTAGAAGTGCTGAAAATGTTTGAAATCTATCTTCATCAACTTACCCCCGAAGCAATTATAAGGCTGAATATCTTCGTGTGGGCCGTAAGAAGCCAAGGTCTGGAACCTGATGCGAAAAGTTTCTGCAACATACACGAGTTATCATACGAGACAAAACCCTAGGGTAAGGAACAGTATCACAATAATTTTGGCTGCTACAGTTTCGTTTCACGGTCTGGGTCAAGCTGTCCCGTGCCAAATTTCGGAAGAGATGGCCCGACGACTGGATGACAGAATGGTTCTATGTGAAAAATGACCTGAAAGCACGGGAAGATATTAAAGGTATAATTATGCGCCCTATTTGGCAAAGTTTCGGCCTGCGAAAGCCGAAGGTTGAGATGAGTGAAGCTGCCGAAGAATGCCAGAGAGCCTTCAGAGTTATTTGTTCTTTTATTGGAACGAGAGATTTGGTACAAGAACATATTGCCTTCAGAGTATGGCCGCTCGCGGAGAAATGGGAAATGCCGCAAGAAACCATGAAGGAGGCCGACGAAGGTGGACTTATCAGGCTGAAGTATACTTTCAAGTTTGGAGATAAATTCGTTGAGCCAGATGATGACTGGTTAAAGAGTATTGAAAATTTAAGTGATGAACTGCTTGGGGCCTATTCGAAGGCCGAAGATACTGCACTGTCAGCAGCCTTCGGAGGCCGAAAAAAGAAAAGGCTGAACCGGGTGTTTGATGCAATCGGGTTCGTCTACCCTGACTATCGTTATCCCATTCGAGGGCAGAAAAGAAAAAACAACCTCTGCGAAAGAAGAAGCTGCAACTGCTCCTAGCAAACCAGAACCAAAAAGAAAGAGGATAAAGGTCCTCACACATCGGCCACGCTATATTGAACCAGCTTGGTGCCTGAGTTCACCGGAGAAACTTCTTCGGCCACCGAAGCTGAAAAGCCAACCAAACCAACCTTGCTGCCAGAAGTGGCAGAAATGGCCGAAGCGCCAACAAAGGTGGGATTGGAAGAACCGAAGATTTTGTTATCAGAAACCAAAGAGATGGCCGAAGCGCCATCCACAGAAAAAATGGAAGAAGCAAAAAACCAACTGAGGAAAAAACATCAGAAGTTTTGAGTCCTGCAGCAAATGTTGAGACAGTAAAAAATCAAAAGGTGTCAGCAGTGACTCCGAAAAGAAAGAGAATGGCTAATGTGCTAGATGTTTTGGAAACAATTAAGTCCTCAAGCACAACTCCGAGGAAAACTGTTGAAACCTCCGAAGCGAAAACTGAGATTTTGATACTAAAGCTCCAGAGCAAGAAACTGGAGCTGAAGCTGGGCCTTTGGAGCCCACGAAGGTAAAATCCTTGGAAACCGAAGAAGAAAAAAATGACAGAGCCAATTCCTGTTGAAGAAAGCAGTGCTGTTGCCCCCGAAGCATCTCCCAAAGCCCTTGATTATATTGTTCGACATGCTTCGGGGAAAAGTTATCAGAAGAAGAAATTTTTGAAGCTAATCATTATGCTAAAGAATTGAAATATCCGAAGGGGCACTAGTGTTCAATGGTACAAATGAAGAAGATTTCCTATACTGCCTCCCGGATAACAAAGAACTACTTGTCTGCCGGGAAATGGCCCGAAGCATGGGGTTTCCGAAGCTGGAGGCTGGCCTCTGCGCGATGACAAAGGACGATCTTGCGGACAGCCTTGCGTATAATAGCCTGAAGGTACGAGATCTGCGCATTTGGAAACTTTATGATTTGAAATCTATTGTTTTATTCTTATACTAACTTTTTACATATAGGGTTTAATACTAAGCAACGCGCTGAGAGCGCAAAAGAATGCCGAAGACGAGAGCTATGAAATTGCCTTCAACAACCTTCGATCAGAGGTTATCAAACTAAGGAACGAAGCCATGGAAAAGGACAAAATTCTAGTTACATTGGTGGATAAAATAAAGGAGGACGAAGCTGCCTCTAAAGCACAAGCTGCAGCTCAAAAACACGAGATTGCCGACCTTCGGAAGCAATTAGCCCGAGCAAAAGAAGAACGAATACTTGAAGAAACGAGGCGGGAATGTAGCGACCAATGGGCCAATCATTTGGAAGGAACCGTTGAAGAGCTTCGGTCTTCTAAGAAAAGGTGCTACGAAAAATCCATGGAATGTGTAAAGAAGATAAAAA
>JAOPSE010001648.1:0-124014 GCA_029449295.1 Zea luxurians
GCTCATACACCTCACCTTACATATGTTTCCTTGCCATAGATCACATTCTTGGATTTATGGTGGAGACCATTTCTTGGGCGAAAATCCGTAGGTGTTAGCCTTCCGTGTCATTGAAAATGGTCGTTCATGGCAATTTTCGACAAAATGGGGGTTGTGTGGCCATTGATCATCGACTAGAGGCTCGTACACTTTACCCCACATATGTTTTCTTGCCATTGATCACATTCTTGGATTTCTGGTGGAGACCATTTCTTGGTCAAGAATCCGTTGGTGTTAGCCTTCGGTATTATTGAAAATGGTCGTTCATGGCTATTTTCGTCTAAAATGGGGGTTGTGTGGCCATTTATCATCGACCAGAGGCTCGTACACCTCACCCCACATATGTTTCCTTGCCATAGATCACATTCTTGGATTTTTGGTGGAGACCATTTCTGGGTCAAAAATCCGTACGTGTTAGCCTTCGGTATTATTGAAAATGGCCATTCATGTCTATTTTCGACAAAAATGGGGGTTGTGTGGCCATTGATCATCGACCAGAGGCTCATAAACCTCACCCCATATATGTTTCCTTGCCATAGATCACATTCTTTGATTTCTGGTGGAGACCATTTCTTGGTCAAAAATCCGAATGTGTTAGCTTCGGTACTATTGAAAATGGTCGTTCATGGCTATTTTCGACAGAAATAAGGGTTGTGTGGCCATTGATATTCGACCAGAGGCTCATACACCTCACTACACATATGTTTCCTTTCCATAGGTCACATTCTTGGATTTATGGTGGAGACCATTTCTTGGTCAAAAATCTGAATGTGTTAGCCTTCAGTGTCATTGAAAATGGTCATTCATGGCGATTTTCGACAAAAATGGGTGTTGTGTGGCCATTGATCTTCGACCAGAGGCTCATACACCTCACTACACATATGTTTCCTTGCCATAGATCACATTCTTGGATTTATGGTGGAGACCATTTCTTCGTCAAAATTTCGTTGGTGTTAGCCTTCAGTGTCATTGAAAATGGTCGTTCATGGCTATTTTCGACAAAAATGGGGGTTGTGTGGCCATTGATCATCGACCAGAGGCTCGTACACCTCACCCCACATATTTTTCCTTGCCATATATCACATTCTCGGATTTCTGGTGGAGACCATTTCTTGGTCAAAAATCCATACGTGTTAGCCTTCTGTATTATTGAAAATGGTCGTTGATCGCTATTTTCGACAAAAATGTGCGTTGTGTGGCCATTGATCAACGACCAGAGGCCCATACACCACACCCCACATATGTTTCCTTGCCGTAGATCACATTCTTGGACTTATGGTGGAGACCATTTCTTGGTCAAAAATTTGTAGGTGTTACCCTTCAGTGTCATTGAAAATGGTCGTTCATGGCTATTTTCGACAAAAATGGGGGTTATGTGGCCATTGATCATTGACCAAAGGCTCGTACACCTCACCCCACATATGTTTCCTTGCCATAGATCACATTTTGGATTTCTGGTGGAGACCATTTCATGGTCAAAAATCCGTAGGTGTTAGCCTTCGGTATTATTGAAAATGGTTGTTCATGGCTATTTTTGACAAAAATGGGGGTTCTTTGGCCATTGATCATCTACCAGAGGCTCATACACCTCACCCACATATGTTTCCTTTCCATAGATCACATTCTTGGATTTCTGGTGGAGACCATTTCTTGGTCAAAAATCCGTAGGTGTAAGCCTTCGGTATTATTGAGAATGGTCGTTCATGGCTATTTTCTTCAAAAATGGGGGTTGTGTGGCCATTTATCATCGACCAGAGGCTCGTACACCTCACCCCACATATGTTTCCTTGCTATAGATCACATTCTTGGATTTCTGGTGGAGACCATTTCTTGGTAAAAAAATTCATACGTGTTAGCCTTCAGTATTATTGAAAATGGTCATTCATGGCTATTTTCGACAAAAATGGGGATTGTGTGGCCATTGATCATCGACCAGAGGCTCGTAAACCTCACCCCACATATGTTTCCTTGCCATAGATTACATTCTTTTATTTCTGGTGGAGACCATTTCTTGGTCAAAAATCTGAATGTTTTAGCCTTCGATACTATTGAAAATGGTCGTTCATGGCTATTTTCGACAAAAATGGGGGTTGTGTGGCCATTGATATTTGACCAAAGGCTCATACACCTCACTACACATGTTTCCTTTCCATAGACCACATTCTTGGATTTATGGTGGAGACCATTTCTTGGTCAAAAATCCGTAGGTGTTAGCGTTCAGTGTCATTGAAAAGGTCGTTCATGGCTATTTTCGACAAAAATGGGGTTTGTGTGGCCATTGATCATCAACCAGAGGCTCGTACACTTCACCCCACATATGTTTTCTTGCCATAGATCACATTCTTGTTTTTCTGGTGGGGACCATTTCTTGGTCAAAAATCCGTTGGTGTTAGCCTTCGGTATTATTGAGAATGGTCGTTCATGGCTATTTTCGACAAAAATGGGGGTTGTGTGGCCATTTATCATCGACCAGAGGCTCATACACCTCACCCCACATATGTTTCCTTGCCATAGGTCACATTCTTCGATTTCTGGTGGAGACCATTTCTTGGTAAAAAATCCGTAGGTGTTAGCCTCTGCTATTATTGAAAATGGTCGTTCATGGCTATTTTCATCAAAAATGGGGGTTGTGTGGCCATTTATCATCGACCAGAGGCTAGTACACCTCACCCCACATATGTTTCCTTGCCATAGATCACATTCTTGGATTTCTGGTGGAGACCATTTCTTGGTCAAAAATTCATACGTGTTAGCCTTCAGTATTATTGAAAATGGTCATTCATGGCTATTTTCGACAAAAATGGGGGTTGTGTGGCCATTGATCTTCGACCAGAGGCTCATACACCTCACTACACATATGTTTCCTTGCCATAGATCAAATTCTTGGATTTATGGTGGAGACCATTTCTTGGTCAAAAATCCATAGGTGTTAGCCTTCAGTGTCATTGAAAATTATCGTTCATGGCTATTTTCGACAAAAATGGGGGTTGTGTGGCCATTGATCATCGACCAGAGGCTCGTACACTTCACCCCACATATGTTTTCTTGCCATAGATCACATTCTTGGATTTCTGGTGGAGACCATTTCTTGGTCAAAAATCTGTTGATGTTAGGCTTCTGTATTATTGAAAATGGTCGTTCATGGCTATTTTCGACTGAAATGGGGGTTGTGTGGCCATTTATCATCGACCAGAGGCTCATACACCTCAACCCACATATGCTTCCTTGCCATAGATCACATTCTTGGATATCTAGTGGAGACCATTTCTTGGTCAAAAATCCGTACGTGTTAGCCTTCGGTATTATTGAAAATGGTCATTCATGGCTATTTTCGACAAAAATGGGGGTTGTGTGGCCATTGATCATCAACCAAAGGCGCGTACACCTCACCCACACATATGTTTCCTTGCCATAGATCACATTATTTGATTTCTGGTGGAGACCATTTCTTGGTCGAAAATCCGAATGTGTTAGCCTTCGGAACTATTGAAAATGGTCGTTCATGGCTATTTTCGACAAAAATGGGGGTTGTGTGGCCATTGATATTGGACCAGAGGCTCATACACCTCACTACACATATGTTTCCTTGCCATAGATCACATTCTTGGATTTATGGTGGAGACCATTTCTTGGTCAAAAATTCATAGGTGTTAGCCTTCAGTGTCATTGAAAATGGTCGTTCATGGCTATTTTCGACAAAAATTAGGGTTGTGTAGCCATTGATCGTCGACCAGAGGCTCATACACCTCACCCCACATATGTTTCCTTGCCGAAGATCACATTCTTGGATTTCTGGTGGAGGCCATTTCTTGATCAAAAATCCGTATGTGTTAGCCTTCGGTATTATTGAAAATCGTCGTTCATGGCTATTTTCGACAAAAAATGGGGGTTGTGTGGCCATTGATCATCTACCAGAGGCTCATACACCTCACCCCACATATGTTTCCTTTCCATAGATCACATTCTTGGATTTCTGGTGGAGACCATTTCTTGGTCAAAAATCCGTAGGTGTTAGCCTCTAGTATTATTGAAAATGGACGCTCATGGCTATTTTCATAAAAAATGGGGGTTGTGTGGCCATTTATCATCGACTAGAGGCTCATAAACCTCACCCCACATATGTTTCCTTGCCATAGATCACATTCTTGGATTTATGGTGGAGACCATTTCTTGGTCAAAAACTCGTACGTGTTAGCCTTCGGTATTATTGAAAATGGTCGTTCATGGCTATTTTCGGCAAAATGGGAGTTTTTTGGCCATTGATCATCGACCAGAGGCTCGTACACCTCACCCCACATATGTTTCCTTGCCATAGATCACATTCTTGGATTTCTGGTGGAGACCATTTCTTGGGAAAAAATCCAAATGTGTTAGCCTTTGGTATTTTTGAAAATGGTTATTCATGGCTATTTTCGACAAAAATGGGGGTTGTGTGGCCAATGATCTTCGACCAGAGGCTCATACACCTCACTACACATATGTTTCCTTGCCATAGATCACATTCTTGGATTTATGGTGGAGACCATTTCTTGGTCAAAAATCCGTAGGTGTTAGCCTTCAGTGTCATTGAAAATGGTCGTTCATGGCTATTTTCGACAAAAATTAGGGTTGTGTGGCCATTGATCGTCGACCAGAGGCTCATACGCCTCACCCCACATATGTTTCCTTGCCGTAGATCACATTCTTGGATTTCTGGTGGAGACCATTTCTTGGTAAAAAATCGGTAGGTGTTAGACTTCGGTATTATTGAAAATGGTCGTTCATGGCTATTTTCGACAAAAATGGGGGTTATGTGGCCATTGATCATCGCCAGAGGCTCATACACCTCACCCCACATATGTTTCCTTGCCATATATCACATTCTTGGATTTCTAGTGGAGACCATTTCTTGGTCAAAAATCCGTAGGTGTTAGCCTCTAGTATTATTGAGAATGGTCGCTCATGGCTATTTTCATAAAAAATGGGGGTTGTGTGGCCATTTATCATCGACTAGAGGCTCATAAACCTCACCCCACATATGTTTCCTTGCCATAGATCACATTCTTGGATTTCTGGTGGAGACCATTTCTAGGTCAAAAACTCGTACGTGTTAGCCTTCGGTATTATTGAAAATGGTCGTTCATGGCTATTTTCGGCAAAATGGGGGTTGTGTGGCCATTGATCATCGACCGGAGGCTCGTACACCTCACCCCACATATGTTTCCTTGCCATAGATCACATTCTTGGATTTCTGGTGGAGACCATTTCTTGGGCAAAAATCCGAATGTGTTAGCCTTTGGTATTTTTGAAAATGGTCATTCATGGCTATTTTCGACAAAAATGGGGGTTGTGTGGCCATTGATCTTCGACCCGAGGCTCATACACCTCACTACACATATGTTTCCTTGCCATAGATCACATTCTTGGATTTATGGTGGAGACCATTTCTTGGTCACAAATCCATAGGTGTTAGCCTTTAGTGTCATTGAAAATGGTCGTTCATGGCTATTTTCGACAAAAATGGGGGTTGTGTGGCCATTGATCATCGACCAGAGGCTTGTAGACTTCACCCCACATATGTTTTCTTTCCATAGATCACATTCTTGGATTTCTGGAGGAGACCATTCCTTGGTCAAAAATCTGTTGGAGTTAGCCTTCGGTATTATTGCAAATGGTCGTTCATGGCTATTTTCGACAAAAATGGGGTTTGTGTGGCCATTGATCATCGACCAGAGGCTCATACACTTCACCCCACATATGTTTTCTTGCTAGAGATCACATTCTAGGATTTCTGGTGGAGACCATTTCTTGGTCAAAAATCCGTTGGTGTTAGCCTTCGGTATTATTGAAAATGGTCGTTCATGGCTATTTTCGACTAAAATGGGGGTTGTGTGGCCATTTATCATCGACCAGAGGCTCATACACCTCACCCCACATATGTTTCCTTGCCATAGATCACATTCTTGGATTTCTGGAGGAGACCATTTCTTGGTCAAAAATCCGTACGTGTTAGCCTTCGGTATTATTGAAAATGGTCATTCATGGCTATTTTCAACCAAAATGGGGGTTGTGTGGCCAATGATCATCAACCAGAGGCTCGTAAACCTCACCCCACATATGTTTCCTTGCTATAGATCACATTCTTGGATTTCTGGTGGTGACCATTTCTTGGTCAAAAATCCGTAGGCCTTCGGTATTATTGAAAATGGTCGTTCATAGCTATTTTTCACAAAAATGGGGGTTGTGTGGCCATTGATCATTGACCAAAGGCTCATACACCTCACACCACATATGTTTCCTTGCCATAGACCACATTCTTGGATTTCTGGTGGAGACCATTTGTTGGTCAAAAATCCGTAGGTGTTAGCCTTCGGTATTATTGAAAATGGTCGTTCATGGCTATTTTCATCAAAAATGGGGGTTGTTTGGCCATTTATCATCAACCAGAGGCTCGTACACCTCACCACACATATGTTTCCTTGCCATAGATCACATTCTTGGATTTCTAGTGGAGACCATTTCTTGGTAAAAAATTCGTACGTGTTAGCCTTCGGTATTATTGAAAATGGTCGTGGTCGTTCATGGCTATTTTCGACAAAATGGGGGTTGTGTGGCCATTGATCATCGATCAGAGGCTCGTACACCTCACCCACATATGTTTCCTTGCCGTAGATCACATTCTTGGATTTCTGGTGGAGACCATTTCTTGGTCAAAAATTCGTACGTGTTAGCCTTCGGTATTATTGAAAATGGTCGTTCATGGCAATTTTCGACAAAATAGAGGTTCTGTGGCCATTGATCATCGACCAGAGGCTTGTACACCTCACCCACATATGTTTCCTTGCCGTAGATCACATTCTTGGATTTCTGGTGGAGACCATTTCTTGGGCAAAAATCCGAATCTGTTAGCTTTCGGTGTTATTGAAAATGGTTATTCATGGCTATTTTCGACAAAACTGGGGGTTGTGTGGCCATTTATCTTCAACCAGAGGCTCATACACCTCACTACACATATGTTTTCTTGCCATAGATCACATTCTTGGATCTATGGTGGAGACCAGTTCTTGGTCAAAAATCCATAGGTGTTAGCCTTCAGTGTCATTGAAAATAGTCGTTCATGGATTTCCTTGCCATAGATCACATTCTTGGATTTCTGGTGGAGACCATTTCTTGGTCAAAAATCCGTAGGTGTTAGCCTTAGGTATTATTGAAAATGGCCGTTCATGGCTATTTTCGACAAAAATGGGGGTTGTGTGGCCATTGATCATCGACCAGAGGCTCGTACACCTCACCCCACATATGTTTTATTGCCATAGATCAAAATCTTGGATTTCTCGTTGAGACCATTTCTTGGTCAAAAATCCGTACGTGTTAGCCTTCGGTATTATTGAAAATGGTCGTTCGTGGCTATTTTCGACAAAAATGGGGGTTGTGTGGCCATTGATCATCAACCAGAGGCTCGTACACCTCACCCGACATATAATTCCTTGCCATAGATCATATTCTTGGATTTCTGGTGGAGACGATTTCTTGGTCAAAAAATCGTAGGTGTTAGCCTTCGGTATTATTGAAAATGGTCGTTCATGGCTATTTTCGACAAAAATGGGGGTTCTATGGCCATTGATCATCGACCAGAGGCTCGTACACCTCACCCCACATATGTTTTATTATCATAGATCAAAATCTTGGATTTCTCGTGGAGACCATTTCTTGGTCAAAAATCCGTACGTGTTAGCCTTCGGTATTATTGAAAATGGTCGTTCATGGCTATTTTCGACAAAAATGGGGGTTGTGTGGCCATTGATCATCGACCAGAGGCTCGTACACCTCACCCGACATATAATTCCTTGCCATAGATCAAATTCTTGGATTTCTGGTGGAGACCATTTCTTGGTTAAAAATCCGTAGGTGTTAGCCTTCGATATTATTGTAAATGGTCGTTCATGGCTATTTTCGATAAAAATGGGGGTTGTGTGGCCATTGATCATCGACCAGAGGCTCACACACCTCACCCCACATATGTTTCCTTGACCAAGAAATCGTCTCCACCAGAAATCCAAGAATATGATCTATGGCAAGGAATTATATGTCGGGTGAGGTGTACGAGCCTCTGGTCGATGATCAATGGCCACACAACCCCCATTTTTGTCGAAAATAGCCATGAACGACCATTTTCAATAATACCGAAGGCTAACACGTACAGATTTTTGACCAAGAAATGGTCTCAACGAGAAATCCAAGATTTTGATCTATGGCAATAAAACATATGTGGGGTGAGGTGTACGAGCCTCTGGTCGATGATCAATGGCCACACAACCCCCATTTTTGTCGAAAATAGCCATGAACGGCCATTTTCAATAATACCGAAGGCTAACACCTACGGATTTTTGACCAAGAAATGGTTTCCACCAGAAATCCAAGAATGTGATCTATGGCAAGGAAATCCATGAACGACTATTTTCAATGACACTGAAGGCTAACACCTATGGATTTTTGACCAAGAACTGGTCTCCACCATAGATCCAAGAATGTGATCTATGGCAAGAAAACATATGTGTAGTGAGGTGTATGAGCCTCTGGTTGAAGATAAATGGCCACACAACCCCCATTTTTGTCGAAAATAGCCATGAATAACCATTTTCAATAATACCGAAGGCTAACACATTCAGATTTTTGCCCAAGAAATGGTCTCCACCAGAAATCCAAGAATGTGATCTACGGCAAGGAAACATATGTGGGTGAGGTGTATGAGCCTCTGGTCGATGATCAATGGCCAGAGAACCTCTATTTTGTCGAAAATAGCCATGAACGACCATTTTCAATAATATCGAAGGCTAACACGTACGGATTTTTGACCAAGAAATGGTCTCCACCAGAAATCCAAGAATGTGATCTACGACAAGGAAACATATGTGGGTGAGGTGTACGAGTGTCTGGTCGATGATCAATGGCCACACAACCCCCATTATGTCGAAAATAGCCATGAACGACCACGACCATTTTCAATAATACCGAAGGCTAACACGTACGAATTTTTGACCAAGAAATGGTCTCCACTAGAAATCCAAGAATGTGATCTATGGCAAGGAAACATATGTGGGGTGAGGTGTATGAGCCTCTGGTTGATAATAAATGGCCACACAACCCCCATTTTTGATGAAAATAGCCATGAACGACCATTTTCAATAATACCGAAGGCTAACACCAACGGATTTTTGACCAACAAATGGTCTCCACCAGAAATCCAAGAATGTGGTCTATGACAAGGAAACAGATGTGGGGTGAGGTGTATGAGCCTTTGGTCGATGATCAATGGCCACACAACCCCCATTTTTGTCGAAAATAGCTATGAACGACCATTTTCTATAATACCGAAGGCTAACACCTACGGATTTTTGACCAAGAAATGGTCACCACCAGAAATCCAAGAATGTGATTTATGGCAAGGAAACATATGTGGGGTGAGGTGTACGAGCCTCTGGTCGATAATCAATGGCCACACAACCCCATTTTTGTCGAAAATAGCCATAAATGATCATTTTCAATAATACCGAAGGCTAACACGTACGGATTTTTAACCAAGAAATGGCCTCCACTAGAAATCCAAGAATGTGATCTATGGCAAGTAAACATATGTTGGGTGAGGTGTACGAGCCTCTGGTCGATGATAAATGGCCACACAACCCCCATTTTAGTCGAAAATAGCCATGAACGACCATTTTCAATAATACCGAAGGCTAACACCAACAGATTTTTGACCAAGAAATGGACTCCACCAGAAATCCAAGAATGTGATCTATAGCAAGAAAACATATGTGGGGTGAAGTGTACGAGCCTCTGGTCGATGATCAATGGCCACACAACCCCCATTTTGGTCGAAAATAGCCATGAACGACCATTTTCAATGACACTGAAGGCTAACACCTATGGATTTTTGAACAAGAAATGGTCTCCACCAGAAATCAAAAATGTGGTCTATGGAAAGGAAACATATGTGGGGTGAGGTGTATGAGCCTTTGGTCGATGATCAATTGCCACACAACCCCCATTTTTGTCGAAAATAGACATGAACGACCATTTTCAATAATACCGAAGGCTAACACCTAGAGATTTTTGACCAAGAACTGGTCTCCACCAGAAATCCAAGAATGTGATCTATGGCAAGGAAACTTATGTGGGCTGAGGTGTACGAGCCTCTGGTCGATGATCAATGGCGACACAACCCCCATTTTTGTCGAAAATAGCCATGAATGACCATTTTCAATGACACTGAAGGCTAACACCTACGAATTTTTGACCAACAAATGGTCTCCACGAGAAATTCAATATTGTGATCTATGGCAAGATAACATTTGTGGGGTGAAGTGTACGAGCCTCTGGTCGATGATCAATGGCCACACAACCCCCATTTTTGTCGAAAATAGCCATGAACGACCATTTTCAATGACACTGAAGGCTAACACCTATGGATTTTTGACCAAGAAATGGTCTCCACCATAAATCCAAGAATGTGATCTATGGCAAGGAAACATATGTGTAGTGAGGTGTATGAGCCTCTGGTCGAAGATCAATGGCCACACAACCCCCATTTGTGTCGAAAATAGCCATGAATGACCATTTTCAATAATACCGAAGGCTAACACGTACGCATTTTTTACCAAGAAATGGTCTCCACCAGAAATCCAAGAATGTGATCTATGGCAAGGAAACATATGTGGGGTGAGGTGTATGAGCCTCTGGTCGATGATCAATGGCCACACAACCCCCATTTTTGTTGAAAATAGCCATGAACGACCATTTACAATAATACCAAAGGCTAACACCTACAGATTTTTGACCATGAAATGGTCTCCACCAGAAATCCAAGAATGTGATCTATGGCAAGGAAACATATGTGGGGTAATGTGTACGAGCCTCTGATCGATGATCAATGGCCACACAACCCCCATTTTTGTCGAAAATAGCCATGAACGACCATTTTCAATAATTCCGAAGGCTAACACCTACGGATTTTTGACCAAGAAATCGTCTCCACCAGAAATCCAAGAATATGATCTATGGCAAGGAAACATATTTGGGGTGAGGTGTACGAGCCTCTGGTCGATGATCAATGGCCACACAACCCCCATTTTTGTCGAAAACAGCCATGAACGACCATTTTCAATAATACCGAAGGCTAACACGTACGGGTTTTTGACCAAGAAATGGTCTCCACGAGAAATCCAAGATTGTCATCTATGGCAATTAAACATATGTGGGGTGAGGTGTATGAGCCTCTGGTCGATGATAAATGGACACACAACCCCCATTTTTGTCGAAAATAGCCATGAACGACCATTTTCAATAATACCGAAGGCTAACACCTACGGATTTTTGACCAAGAAATGGTCTCCACCAGAAATCCAAGAATGTGATCTATGGCAAGGAAACATATGTGGGGTGAGGTGTACGAGCCTCTGGTCGATTATCAATGGCCACACTACCCCCATTATTGTCGAAAATAGCCATGAACGACTATTTTCAATGACACTGAAGGCTAACACCTATGGATTTTTGACCAAGAACTGGTCTCCACCATAGATCCAAGAATGTGATCTATGGCAAGAAAACATTTGTGTAGTGAGGTGTATGAGCCTCTGGTTGAAGATAAATGGCCACACAACCCCCATTTTTGTCGAAAATTGCCATGAACGACTATTTTCAATGACACTGAAGGCTAACACCTATGGATTTTTGACCAAGAACTGGTCTCCACCATAGATCCAAGAATGTGATCTATGGCAAGAAAACATATGCGTAGTGAGGTGTATGAGCCTCTGGTTGAAGATAAATGGCCACACAACCCCCATTTTTGTCGAAAATAGCCATGAATGACCATTTTCAATAATACCGAAGGCTAACACTTTCGGATTTTTGCCCAAGAAATGGTCACCACCAGAAATCCAAAAATGTGGTCTATGTCAAGGAAAAATATGTGGGGTGAGGTGTATGAGCCTCTGGTCGATGATCAATGGCCACAGGACCTCTATTTTGTCAAAAATAGCCATGAACGACCATTTTCAATAATACCGAAGGCTAACACGTACGGATTTTTGACCAAGAAATGGTCTCCACCAGAAATCCAAGAATGTGATCTACGACAAGGAAACATATGTGGGTGAGGTGTACGAGCCTCTGGTCGATGATCAATGACCACACAACCCCCATTTTGTCGAAAATAGCCATGAACGACCATTTTCAATAATACCGAAGGCTAACACCTACGGATTTTTGACCAAGAAATGGTCACCACCAGAAATCCAAGAATGTGGTCTATGGCAAGGAAACACATGTGGGGTGAGGTATATGAGCCTTTGGTCGATGATCAATTGCCACACAACCCCCATTTTTGTCGAAAATAGCCATGAACGACCATTTTCAATAATACTGAAGGCTAACACCTACAGATTTTTGACCAAGAAATGGTCTCCACCAGAAATCCAAGAATGTGATATATGGCAAGGAAACTTATGTGGGGTGAGGTGTACGATCCTCTGGTCGATGATCAATGGCGACACAACCCCCATTTTTGTCGAAAATAGCCATGAATGACCATTTTCAATGACACTGAAGGCTAACACCTACGAATTTTTGACCAACAAAAGGTCTCCACGAGAAATCCAAGATTCTGATCTATGGCAAGAAAACATATGTGGGGTGAAGTGTACGAGCCTCTGGTCGATGATCAATGGCCACACAACCCCCATTTTTGTCGAAAATAGCCATAAACGACCATTTTCAATGACACTGAAGGCTAACACCTATGGATTTTTGACCAAGAAATGGTCTCCACCATAAATCCAAGAATGTGATTTATGGCAAGGAAACATATGTGTAGTGAGGTGTATGAGCCTCTGGTCGAAAATCAATGGCCACACAACCCCCATTTGTGTCGAAAATAGCCATGAATGACCATTTTCAATAATACCGAAGGCTAACACGTATGGATTTTTGACCAAGAAATGGTCTCCACCAGAAATCCAAGAATGTGATCTATGGCAAGTAAACATATGTGGGGTGAATTGTACGAGCCTCCGGTCGATGATAAATGGCCACACAACCCCCATTTTAGTCAAAAATAGCCATGAACGACCATTTTCAATAATACCGAAGGCTAACACCAACAGATTTTTGACCAAGAAATGGTCTCCTCTAGAAATCCAAGAATGTGATCTATGGCAAGAAAACATATGTGGGGTGAAGTGTACGAGCCTCTGGTCGATGATCAATGGCCACACAACCCCCATTTTTGTCAAAAATAGCCATGAACGACCATTTTCAATGACACTGAAGGCTAACACCTATGGATTGTTGACCAAGAAATGGTCACCACCATAAATCCAAGAATGTGATCTATGGCAAGGAAACATAAGTGTAGTGAGGTGTATGAGCCTCTGGTCGGAGATCAATGGCCACACAACCCCCATTTTTGTCGAAAATAGCCATGAATGACCATTTTCAATAATACCGAAGGCTAACACGTACGGATTTTTGACCAAGAAATGGTCTCCACCAGAAATCCAAGAATGTGATCTATGGCAAGGAAACATATGTGGGGTGAATTGTACGAGCCTCTGGTTGATGATAAATGGCCACACAACCCCCATTTTAGTCAAAAATAGCCATGAACGACCATTTTTAATAATACCGAAGGCTAACACCAACAGATTTTTGACCAAGAAATGGTCTCCTCCAGAAATCCAAGAATGTGATCTATGGCAAGAAAACATATGTGGGGTGAAGTGTACGAGCCTCTGGTGGATGATCAATGGCCACACAACCCCCATTTTTGTCGAAAATAGCCATGAACGACCATTTTCAATGACACTAAAGGCTAACACCTATGGATTTCTGACCAAGAAATGGTCTCCACCATAAATCCAAGAATGTGATCTATGGCAAGGAAACATATGTGTAGTGAGGTGTATGAGCCTCTGGTCGAAGATCAATGGCCACACAACCCCCATTTTTGTCGAAAATAGCCATGAATGACCATTTTCAAAAATACCGAAGGCTAACACATTCGGATTTTTTCCCCAAGAAATGGTCTCCACCAGAAATCCAAGAATGTGATCTATGGCAAGGAAACATATGTGGGGTGAGGTGTATGAGCCTCTGGTCGATGATCAATGGCCACACAACCCCCATTTTGCCGAAAATAGCCATGAACGACCATTTTTAATAATACCGAAGGCTAACACGTACGAATTTTTGACCAAGAAATGGTCTCCACCAGAAATCCAAGAATGTGATCTATGGCAAGGAAACATATGTGGGTGAGGTTTACGAGCCTCTAGTCGATGATAGATGGCCACACAACCCCCATTTTTGATGAAAATAGCCATGAGCGACCATTTTCAATAATACTAGAGGCTAACACCTACGGATTTTTGACTAAGAAATGGTCTCCACCAGAAATCCAAGAATGTGATTTATGGCAATGAAACATATGTGGGGTGAGGTGTATGAGCCTCTTGTCGATGATCAATGGCCACACAACCCCCATTTTTGTCAAAAATAGCCATGAACGACCATTTTCAATAATACCGAAGGCTAACACCTACGGATTTTTGACCAAGAAATGGTCTCCACCAGAAATCCAAGAATGTGATCTACGGCAAAGAAACATATGTGGGGTGAGGTGTACGAGCCTCTAGTCGATGATCAATGGCCACACAACCCCTATTTTTGTCGAAAATAGCCATGAACAACCATTTTCAATGACACTAAAGGCTAACAACTACGGATTTTTGACCAAAAAATGGTCTCCACCATAAATCCAAGAATGTGATCTATGGCAATGAAACATATGTGGGTTGAGGTGTACGAGCCTCTGGTCGATGATCAATGGCCAGACAACCCTAATTTTTGTCAAAAATAGCCATGAACGACCATTTTCAATGACACTGAAGGCTAACATATTCGGATTTTTGACCAAAACATGGTCTCCACCAGAAATCAAAGAATGTGATCTATGGAAAGGAAACATATGTGGGGTGAGGTGTATGAGCCTCTGGTCGATGATAAATGGCCACACAACCCCCATTTTAGTCGAAAATAGCCATGAACGACCATTTTCAATAATACCGAAGGCTAACACCAACGGATTTTTGACCAAGAAATGGTCTCCACCAGAAATCCTAGATTGTGATCTCTGGCAAGAAAATATATGTGGGGTGAAGTGTACGAGCCTTTGGTCGATAATCAATGGCCACACAAACCCCATTTTTGTCGAAACTAGCCATGAACGACCATTTTCAATGACACTGAAGGCTAACACCTACGGATTTTTGACCAAGAAATGGTCTCCAAAATAAATCCAACAATGTGATCTATGGCAAGGAAACATATGTGTAGTGAGGTGTATGAGCCTTTGGTCGAATATCAATGGCCACACAACCCCCATTTTTGTCGAAAATAGCCATGAACGACCATTTTCAATAGTACCGAAGGCTATAACATTCAGATTTTTAACCAAGAAATGGTCTCCACCAGAAATCAAAGAATGTGATCTATGGCTAGGAAACATATGTGGGGTGAGGTTTACGAGCCTCTGGTCGATGATCAATGGCCACACAACCCCCATTTTTGTCGAAAATAGCCATGAATGACCATTTTTAGTAATACTGAAGGCTAACACGTACAGATTTTTGACCAATAAATGGTCTCCACCGGAAATCCAAGAATGTGATCTATGGCAAGGAAACATATGTGGGGTGAGGTGTACGAGCCTCTGGTCAATGATCATTGGCCACATAACCCCCATTTTTGTCGAAAATAGCCATGAATGACCATATTCAATAATACCAAAGGCTAACACGTAACGATTTTTGACCAAGTAATGGTCTCCACCGGAAATCCAAGAATGTGATCTATGGCAAGGAAACATATGTGGGGTGAATTGCACGAGCCTCTGGTCGATGATAAATGGCCACCCAACCCCCATTTTAGTCGAAAATAGCCATGAACGACCATTTTCAATAATACCAAAGGCTAACACCAACAGATTTTTGACCAAGGAATGGTCTCCTCCAGAAATCCAAGAATGTGATCTATGGAAAGAAAACATATGTGGGGTGAAGTGTACGAGCCTCTGGTCGATGATCAATGGCCACACAACCCCCATTTTTGTCGAAAATAGCCATGAACGACCATTTTCAATGACACTAAACGCTAACACCTATGGATTTCTGACCAAGAAATGGTCTCCACCATAAATCCAAGAATGTGATCTATGGCAAGGAAACATATGTGTAGTGAGGTGTATGAGCCTCTGGTCAAAGATCAATGGCCACACAACCCCCATTTTTGTCGAAAATAGCCATGAATGACCATTTTCAAAAATACCAAAGGCTAACACATTCGGATTTTTGCCCAAGAAATGGTCTCCACCAGAAATCCAAGAATATGAGCTATGGCAAGGAAACATATGTGGGGTGAGGTGTACGAGCCTCTGGTCGATGATCAATGGCCACACAACCCCCATTTTGCCGAAAATAGCCATGAACGACCATTTTCAATAATACCGAAGGCTAACACGTACGAGTTTTTGACCAAGAAATGGTCTCCACCAGAAATCCAAGAATGTGATTTATGGCAAGGAAACATATGTGGGGTGAGGTTTATGAGCCTCTAGTCGATGATAAATGGCCACACAACCCCCATTTTTTATGAAAATAGCCATGAGCGACAATTTTCAATAATACTAGAGGCTAACACCTACGGATTTTTGACCAAGAAATGGTCTCCACTAGAAATCCAAGAATGTGATCTATGGCAAGGAAACATATGTGGGGTGAGGTGTATGAGCCTCTGGTCGATGATCAATGGCCACACAACCCCCATTTTTGTCGAAAATAGCCATGAACAACCATTTTCAATAATACCGAAGGCTAACACTTACGGATTTTTGACCAAGAAATGGTCTCCTCCAGAAATCCAAGAATGTGATCTACAGCAAGGAAACATATGTGGGGTGAGGTGTATGAGCCTCTGGTCGACGATCAATGGCCACACAACCCTAATTTTTGTCGAAAATAGCCATGAACGACCATTTTCAATGACACTGAAGGCTAACACCTACGGATTTTTGACCAAGAAATGGTTTCCACCATAAATCCAAGAATGTGATCTATGGCAAGGAAACATATGTGTAGTGAGGTGTATAAGCCTCTGGTCGAAGATCAATGGCCACACAACCCCCATTTTTGTCGAAAATAGCCATGAATGACCATTTTCAAAAATACCAAAGGCTAACACATTCGGATTTTTGCCCAAGAAATGGTCTCCACCAGAAATCCAAGAATGTGATCTATGGCAAGGAAACATATGTGGGGTGAGGTGTACGAGCCTCTGGTCGATGATCAATGGCCACACAACCCCCATTTTGCCGAAAATAGCCATGAACGACCATTTTCAATAATACCGAAGGCTAACACGTACGAGTTTTTGACCAAGAAATGGTCTCCACCAGAAATCCAAGAATGTGATCTATGGCAAGCAAACATATGTGGGGTGAGGTTTATGAGCCTCTAGTCGATGATAAATGGCCACACAACCCCCATTTTTTATGAAAATAGCCATGAGCGACCATTTTAAATAATACTAGAGGCTAACACCTACGGATTTTTGACCAAGAAATGGTCTCCACTAGAAATCCAAGAATGTGATCTATGGCAAGGAAACATATGTGGGGTGAGGTGTATGAGCCTCTGGTCGATGATCAATGGCCACACAACCCCCATTTTTGTCGAAAATAGCCATGAACAACCATTTTGAATAATACCGAAGGCTAACACCTATGGATTTTTGACCAAGAAATGGTCTCCACCAGAAATCCAAGAATGTGATCTACGGCAAGGAAACATATGTGGGGTGAGGTGTATGAGCCTCTGGTCGACGATCAATGGCCACACAACACTAATTTTTATCGAAAATAGCCATGAATGACCATTTTCAATGACACTGAAGGCTAACACCTACGGATTTTTGACCAAGAAATGGTCTCCACCATAAATCCAAGAATGTGCTCTATGGTAAGGAAACATATGTGTAGTGAGGTGTATGAGCCTCTGGTCGAAGATCAATGGCCACACAACCCCCATTTTTGTCGAAAATAGCCATGAATGACCATTTTCAAAAATACAAAAGGCTAACACATTCAGATTTTTGCCCAAGAAATGGTCTCCACCAGAAATCCAGGAATGTGATCTATGGCAAGGAAACATATGTGGGGTGAGGTGTACGAGCCTCTGGTCGATGATCAATGGCCACACAACCCCCATTTTGCCGAAAATAGCCATGAACGAACATTTTCAATAATACAGAAGGCTAACACGTACGAGTTTTTGACCAAGAAATGGTCTCCACCAGAAATCCAAGAATGTGATCTATGGCAAGGAAACATATGTGGGGTGAGGTTTATGATCCTCTAGTCGATGATAAATGGCCACACAACCCCCATTTTTTATGATAATAGCCATGAGCGACCATTTTAAATAATACTAGAGGCTAACACCTACGGATTTTTGACCAAGAAATGGTCTCCACCAGAAATCCAAGAATGTGATCTATGGCAAGGAAACATATGTGGGGTGAGGTGTATGAGCCTCTGGTCGATGATCAATGGCCACACAACCCTTATTTTTGTCGAAAATAGCCATGAACGACCATTTTCAATAATACCGAAGGCTAACACCTACAGATTTATGACCAAGAAATGGTCTCCACCAGAAATCCAAGAATGTGATCTACGACAAGGAAACATATGTGGGGTGAGGTGTATGAGCCACTGGTCGACGATCAATGGCCACACAACCCTAATTTTTGTCGAAAATAGCCATGAACGACCATTTTCAATGACACTGAAGGCTACCACCTACGGATTTTTGACCAAGAAATGGTCTCCACCATAAATCCAAGAATTTGATCTATGGCAAGGAAACATATGTGTAGTGTGGTGTATGAGCCTCTGGTCGAAGATCAATGGCCACACAACCCCCATTTTTGTCGAAAATAGCCATGAATGACCATTTTCAAAAATACCAAAGGCTAACACATTCGTATTTTTGCCCAAGAAATGGTCACCACCAGAAATCCAAGAATGTGATCTATGGCAAGGAAACATATGTGGGGTGAGGTGTACGAGCCTCTGGTCGATGATCAATGGCCACACAACCCCCATTTTGCTGAAAATAGCCATGAACGACCATTTTCAATAATACCGATGGCTAACCCGTATGAGTTTTTGACCAAGAAATGGTTTCCACCAGAAATCCAAGAATGTGATCTATGGCAAGGAAACGTATGCGGGGTGAGGTTTATGAGCCTCTAGTCGATGATAAATGGCCACACAACCCCCATTTTTTATGAAAATTGCCATGAGCGGCCATTTTCAATAATACTAGAGGCTAACACCTACGGATTTTTGACCAAGAAATGGTCTCCACTAGAAATCCAAGAATGTGATCTATGGCAAGGAAACATATGTGGGGTGAGGTGTATGAGCCTCTGGTCGATGATCAATGGCCACACAACCCCCATTTTTGTCGAAAATAGCCATGAACAACCATTTTCAATAATACCGAAGGCTAACACCTACGGATTTTTGACCAAGAAATGGTCTCCACCAGAAATCCAAGAATGTGATCTACGGCAAGGAAACATATGTGGGGTGAGGTGTATGAGCCTCTGGTCGACGATCAATGGCCACAACCCTAATTTTTGTCGAAAATAGCCATGAACGACCATTTTCAATGACATTGAAGGCTAACACCTACGGATTTTTGACCAAGAAATGGTCTCCACCATAAATCCAAGAATGTGATCTATGGCAAGGAAACATATGTGTAGTGAGGTGTATGAGCCTCTAGTCCAATATCAATGGCCACACAACCCCCATTTTTATCGAAAATAGCCATGAACGACCATTTTCAATAGTTCCAAAGGCTAACACATTCGGATTTTTGACCAAGAAATGGTCTCCACTAGAAATCAAAGAATGTGATCTATGGCAAGGAAACATATGTGGGGTGAGGTGTACGAGCCCTTGGTCGATGATCAATGGCCACACAACCCCCATTTTTGTCGAAAATAGCCATGAATGACCATTTTCAATAATACCGAAGGCTAACACGTACGGATTTTTGACCAAGAAATGGTCTCCACCAGATATCCAAGAATGTGATCTATGGCAAGGAAACATATGTGGGGTGAGGTGTATGAGCCTCTGGTCGATGATAAATGGCCACACAACCCCAATTTCAGTCGAAAATAGCCATGAACGACCATTTTCAATAATACCGAAGGCTAACACCAACAGATTTTTGACCAAGAAATGGTCTCCACCAGAAATCCAAGAATGTGATCTATGGCAAGAAAACATATGTGGGGTGAAGTGTACGAGCCTCTGGTCGATGATCAATGGCCACATAACCCCCATTTTTGTCGAAAATAGCCATGAACGACCATTTTCAATGACACTGAAGGCTAACACCTATGGATTTTTTGACCAAGAAATTGTCTCCACCATAAATCCAAGAATGTGATCTATGGCAAGGAAACATATGTGTAGTGAGGTGTATGAGCCTCTGGTCGAAGATCAATGGCCACACAACCCCCATTTTTGTCGAAAATAGCCATGAATGACCATTTTCAAAAATACCAAAGGCTAACACATTCGGATTTTTGCCCAAGAAATGGTCACCTCCAGAAATCCAAGAATGTGATCTATGGCAAGGAAACATGTGTGGGGTGAGGTGTCTGAGCCTCTGGTCGATGATCAATGGCCACACAACCCCCATTTTGCCGAAAATAGCCATGAACGACCATTTTCAATAATACCGAAGGCTAACACGTACGAGTTTTTGACCAAGAAATGGTCTCCACCAGAAATCCAAGAATGTGATCTATGGCAAGGAAACATATGCGGGGTGAGGTTTATGAGACTCTAGTCGATGATAAATGGCCACACAGCCCCCATTTTTTATGAAAATTGCCATGAGCGGCCATTTTCAATAATACTAGAGGCTAACACCTACGGATTTTTGACCAAGAAATGGTCTCCACTAGAAATCCAAGAATGTGATCTATGGCAAGGAAACATATGTGGGGTGAGGTGTATGAGCCTCTGGTCGATGATCAATGGCCACACAACCCCCATTTTTGTCGAAAATAGCCATGAACAACCATTTTCAATAATACCGAAGGCTAACACCTACGGATTTTTGACCAAGAAATGGTCTCCACCAGAAATCCAAGAATGCGATCTACGGCAAGGAAACATATGTGAGTGAGGTGTATGAGCCTCTGGTCGACGATCAATGGCCACACAACCCTAATTTTTGTCGAAAATAGCCATGAACGACCATTTTCAATGACATTGAAGGCTAACACCTACGGATTTTTGACCAAGAAATGGTCTCCACCATAAATCCAAGAATGTGATCTATGGCAAGGAAACATATGTGTAGTGAGGTGTATGAGCCTCTAGTCCAATATCAATGGCCACACAACCCCCATTTTTATCGAAAATAGCCAAGAATGACCATTTTCAATAGTTCCGAAGGCTAACACATTCGGATTTTTGACCAAGAAATGGTCTCCACCAGAAATCAAAGAATGTGATCTATGGCAAGGAAACATATGTGGGTGAGGTGTACGAGCCCTTGGTCGATGATCAATGGCCACACAACCCCCATTTTTGTCGAAAATAGCCATGAATGACCATTTTCAATAATACCGAAGGCTAACACGTACGAATTTTTGACCAAGAAATGGTCTCCACTAGATATCCAATAATGTGATCTATGGCAAGGAAACATATGTGGGGTGAGGTGTGTGAGCCTCTGGTCGATGATAAATGGCCACACAACCCCCATTTCAGTCGAAAATAGCCATGAACGACCATTTTCAATAATACCGAAGGCTAACACCAACAGATTTTTGACCAAGAAATGGTCTCCACCAGAAATCCAAGAATGTGATCTATGGCAAGAAAACATATGTGGGGTGAAGTGTACGAGCCTCTGGTCGATGATCAATGGCCACACAACCCCCATTTTTGTCGAAAATAGCCATGAACGACCATTTTCAATGACACTGAAGGCTAACACCTATGGATTTTTGACCAAGAAATGGTCTCCACCATAAATCCAAGAATTTGATCTATGGCAAGGAAACATATGTGTAGTGAGGTGTATGAGCCTCTGGTCGAAGATCAATGGCCACACAACCCCCATTTTTGTCGAAAATAACCATGAATGACCATTTTCAAAAATACCGCAGGCTAACACATTCGGATTTTTGCCCAAAAAATGGTCTCCACCAGAAATCCAAGAATGTGATCCATGGCAAGGAAACATATGTGGGGTGAGGTGTACGAGCCTCTGGTCGATGATCAATGGCCACACAACCCCCATTTTGTCGAAAATAGCCATGAACGACCATTTTCAATAATACCGAAGGCTAACACGTACGAATTTTTGACCAAGAAATGGTCTCCACCAGAAATCCAAGAATGTGATCTATGGCAAGGAAACATATGTGGGGTGAGGTGTACGAGCCTCTGGTCGATGATAAATGGCAACACAACCCCCATTTTTGATGAAAATAGCCATGAACGACCATTTTCAATAATACCAGAGGCTAACACCTACGGATTTTTTTACCAAGAAATGGTCTCCACCAGAAATCCAAGAATGTGATCTATGGCAAGGAAACATATGTGGGGTGAGGTGTATGAGCCTCTGGTCGATGATAAATGGCCACACAACCCCCATTTTTGTCGAAAATAGCCATGAACGACCATTTTCAATAATACCGAAGGCTAACACCAACGAATTTTAGACCAAGAAATGGTCCCCACCAGAAATCCAAGAATGTGATCTATGGCAAGAAAACATATGTGGGGTGAAGTGTACGAGCCTCTGGTCGATGATCAATGGCCACACAAACCCCATTTTTGTCGAAAATAGCCATGAACAACCATTTTCAATGACACTGCACGCTAACACCTACGGATTTTTGAGCAAGAAATGGTCTCCACCATAAATCCAAGAATGTGATCTATGGAAAGGAAACATGTGTAGTGAGGTGTATGAGCCTTTGGTCGAATATCAATGGCCACACAACCCCCATTTTTGTCGAAAATAGCCATGAACGACCATTTTCAATAGTACCGAAGGCTAAAACATTCAGATTTTTGACCAAGAAATGGTCTCCACCAGAAATCAAAGAATGTGATCTATGGCAAGGAAACATATGTGGGGTGAGGTTTACGAGCCTCTGGTCGACGATCAATGGCCACACAACCCCCATTTTTGTCGAAAATAGCCATGAATGACCATTTTCAATAATACTGAAGGCTAACACGTACAGATTTTTGACCAATAAATGGCCTCCACCAGAAATCCAAGAATGTGATCTATGGCAAGGAAACATATGTGGGGTGAGGTGTACGAGCCTCTAGTCGATGATAAATGGCCACACAACCCCCATTTTAGTCGAAAATAGCCATGAACGACCATTTTCAATAATACCGAAGGCTAACACCAACGGATTTTTGACTAAGAAATGGTCTCCACCAGAAATCCAAGAATGTGATCAATGGCAAGAAAACCTATGTGGGGTGAAGTGTACGAGCCTCTGGTCGATGATCAATGTCCACACAACCCACATTTTTGTCGGAAATAGCCATGAACGACCATTTTCAATGACACTGAAGGCTAACACCTACGGATTTTTGACCAAGAAATGGTCTCCACCATAAATCCAAGAATGTGATCTATGGCAAGGAAACATATGTGTAGTGAGGTGTATGAGCCTCTGGTCAAAGATCAATGGCCAAACAACCCCCATTTTTGTCGAAAATAGCCATGAATGACAATTTTCAATAATTCCGAAGGCTAACACATTCGGATTTTTGCCCAAGAAATGGTCTCCACTAGAACTCCAAGAATGTGATCTATGGCAAGGAAACATATGTGGGGTGAGGTGTACGAGCCTCTAATCTATGATCAATGGCCACACAACCCCCATTTTATCGAAAATAGCCATGAACGAGCATTTTCAATAATACTGAAGGCTAACATATGTTTCCTTAGCCTTCGGTATTATTGAAAATGGTCGTTCATGGCTATTTTTGACAAAATGGGGGTTGTGTGGCCATTGATCATCAACCAGAGGCTCGTACACCTCACCCCACATATGTTTCCTTGCCATATATCACGTGTTAGCCTTCTGTATTATTGAAAATGGTCGTTGATCGCTATTTTCGACAAAAAATGGGCGTTGTGTGGCCATTGATCAACGACCAGAGGCCCATACACCTCACCCCACATACGTACGAATTTTTGACCAAGAAATGGTCTCCACCAGAAATCCACGAATGTGATCTATAGCAAGGAAACATATGTGGGGTGAGGTGTACGAGCCTCTGGTCGATGATAAATGGCCACACAACCCCCATTTTTTATGAAAATAGCCATGAACGACCATTTTCAATAATACCGAAGGCTAACACCTATGGATTTTTGACCAAGAAATGGTCTCCACCAGAAATCCAAGAATGTGATCTATGGGAAGGAAACATATGTGGGGTGAGGTGTATGAGCCTCTGGTCGGAATTATTGAAAATGGTCGTTCATGGCTATTTTCGACAAAAATGGGGGTTGTGTGGCTATCGATCATCAACCAGAGGCTCCTACACCTCACCCCACATATGTTTTCTTGCCATATATCACATTCTTGGATTTCCAGTGGAGACCGTTTCTTGGTCAAAAATCTGTAGGTGTTAGCCTTCGGTATTATTGAAAATGGTCGTTCATGGCTATTTTCGACAAAAATGGGGGTTGTGTGGCTGTTGATCATCGACCAGAGGCTCGTACACCTCACCCCACATATGTTTCATTGCCATAGATCACATTCTTGGATTTCTGGTGGAGACCATTTCTTGGGCAAAAATCTGAATGTGTTAGCCTTCGGTATTATTCAAAATGGTCATTCATGGTGATTTTCGACAAAAATGGGTGTTGTGTGGCCATTGATCTTCGACCAGAGGCTCATACACCTCACTACACATATGTTTCCTTGCCATAGATCACATTCTTGGATTTATGGTGGAGAACATTTCTTCGTCAAAATTCCGTAGGTGTTAGCCTTCAATGTCATTGAAAATGGTCGTTCATGGCTATTTTCGACAAAAATGGGGGTTGTGTGGCCATTGATCATCGACCAGAGGCTCATACACCTCACCCCACATATGTTTCCTTGCCATATATCACATTCTTGGATTTTTGGTGGAGACCATTTCTTGGTCAAAAATCCATACGTGTTAGCCTTCTGTATTATTGAAAATGGTCGTTGATCACTATTTTCGACAAAAAATGGGCGTTGTGTGGCCATTGATCAACGACCAGAGGCCCACACACCTCTGCCCACATATGTTTCCTTGCCATAGATCACATTCTTGGACTTATGGTGGAGACCATTTCTTGGTCAAAAATCTATAGGTGTTACCCTTCAGTGTCATTGAAAATGGTCGTTCATGGCTATTTTCGACAAAAATGGGGGTTATGTGGCAATTGATCATCGACCAAAGGCTCGTACACCTCACCCCACATATGTTTCCTTGCCATAGATCACATTTTGGATTTCTGGTGGAGACCATTTCTTGGTCAAAAATCCGTAGGTGTTAGCCTTCGATATTATTGAAAATGGTCGTTCATGGCTATTTTTGACAAAAATGGGGGTTCTTTGGCAATTGATCATCGACTAGAGGCTCATACACCTCACCCCACATATGTTTCCTTTCCATAGATCACATTCTTGGATATCTGGTGGAGACCATTTCTTGGTCAAAAATCCGTAGGTGTTAGCCTTCGGTATTATTGAAAATGGTCGTTCATGGCTATTTTCATCAAAAATGGGGGTTGTGTGGCCATTTATCATCACCAGAGGCTCGTACACCTCACCCCACATATGTTTCCTTGCTATAGATCACATTCTTGGATTTCTAGTGGAGACCATTTCTTGGTCAAAAATTCGTACGTGTTAGCCTTCAATATTATTGAAAATGATCGTTCATGGCTATTTTCGACAAAATGGGGGTTGTGTGGCCATTGATCATCGACCAGAGGCTCGTACACCTCACCCCAGATATGTTTCCTTGCCATAGATCACATTCTTGGATTTCTAGTGGAGACCATTTCTTGGGCAAAAATCCGAATGTGTTAGCCTTCGGTATTATTGAAAATTGTCATTCATGGCTATTTTCGACAAAAATGGGGGTTGTGTGGCCATTGATCTTTGACCAGAGGATCATACACCTCACTACACATATGTTTCCTTGCCATAGATCACATTCTTGGATTTATGGTGGAGACCATTTCTTGGTCAAAAATCCATAGGTGTTAGCCTTTAGTGCCATTGAAAATGGTCGTTCATGGATATTTCCGACAAAAATGGGGGTTGTGTGGCCATTGATCATAGACCAGAGGCTCGTACACTTCACCCCACATAGGTTTTCTTGCCATAGATCACATTCTTGGATTTCTGGTAGAGACCATTTCTTAGTCAAAAATCCGTTGGTGTTAGTCTTTGGTATTATTGAAAATGGTCGTTCATGGCTATTTTCGACTAAAATGGGGGTTGTGTGGCCATTTATCATCGACCAGAGGGTCATACACCTCACCCAACAAATGTTTCCTTGCCATAGATCACATTCTTTGATTTTTGGTGGAGACCATTTCTTGGTCAAAAATCCGAATGTGTTAGCCTTCGGAACCATTGAAAATGGTCGTTCATGGCTATTTTCGACAAAAATGGGGGTTGTGTGGCCATTGATATTGGACTAGAGGCTCATACACCTCACAACACATATGTTTCCTTGCCATAGATCACATTCTTGGATTTATGGTGGAGACCATTTCTTGGTCAAAAATCCGTAGGTGTTAGCCTTCAGTGTCATTGAAAATGGTCGTTCATGGCTATTTTCGACAAAAATTAGGGTTGTGTGTCCATTGATCGTCGACCAGAGGCTCATACACCTCACGCACATATGTTTCCTTGCCGTAGATCACATTCATTGGTTTCTAGTGGAGACCATTTCTTGGTCAAAAATCCGTAGGTGTTAGCCTTCGGTATTATTGAAAATGGTCGTTCATGGCTATTTTCGACAAAAATGGGGGTTGTGTGGCCATTGATCATCGACCAGAGGCTCAAACACCTAACCCCACATATGTTTCCTTGCCATAGATCACATTCTTGGATTTCTGGTGGAGACCATTTCTTGGTCAAAAATTCGTAGGTGTTAGCCTCTAGTATTATTGAAAATGGTCGCTCATGGCTATTTTCATAAAAAATGGGGGTTGTGTGGCCATTTATCATCGACTAGAGGCTCATACACCTCACCCCACATATGTTTCCTTGTCATAGATCACATTCTTGGATTTCTGGTGGAGACCATTACTTGGTCAAAAACTTGTACGTGTTAGCCTTCGGTATTATTGAAAATGGTCGTTCATGGCTATTTTCGGCAAAATGGGGGTTGTGTGGCCATTGATCATCGACCAGAGGCTCGTACACCTCACCCCACATATGTTTCCTTGCCATAGATCACATTCTTGGATTTCTGGTGGAGACCATTTCTTGGGCAAAATCCGAATGTGTTAGCCTTTGGTATTTTTGAAAATGGTCATTCATGGCTATTTTCGACAAAAAATGGGGGTTGTGTGGCCATTGATCTTCGACCAGAGGCTCATACACCTCACTACACATATGTTTCCTTGCCATAGATCACATTCTTGGATTTATGGTGGAGACCATTTCTTGGTCAAAAATCCGTAGGTGTTAGCCTTCAGTGTCATTGAAAATGGTCGTTTATAGCTATTTTCGACAAAAAATAGGGTTGTGTGGCCATTGATCGTCGACCAGAGGCTCATACACCTCACTACACATATGTTTCCTTGCCGTAGATCACATTCTTGGATTTCTGGTGGAGACATTTCTTGGTCAAAAATCCTTAGGTGTTAGCCTTCGGTATTATTGAAAATGGTCGTTCATGGCTATGTTCGACAAAAATGGGGGTTGTGTGGCCATTGATCACCGACCAGAGGCTCATACACCTCACCCCACATATGTTTCCTTGCCATAGATCACATTCTTGGATTTCTGGTGGAGACCATTTCTTGGTCAAAAATCCGTAGGTGTTAGCCTCTAGTATTATTGAAAATGGTCGCTCATGGCTATTTTCATAAAAAATGGGGGTTGTGTGGCCATTTATCATCGACTAGAGGCTCATAAACCTCACCCCACATATGTTTCCTTGCCATAGATCACATTCTTGGATTTCTGGTGGAGACCATTTCTTGGTCAAAAACTCGTACGTGTTAGCCTTCGGTATTATTGAAAATGGTCGTTCATGGCTGTTTTCGGCAAAATGGGGGTTGTGTGGCCATTGATCATCGACCAGAGGCTCGTACACCTCACCCCACATATGTTTCCTTGCCATAGATCACATTCTTGGATTTCTGGTGGAGACCATTTCTTGGGCAAAAATCCGAATGTGTTAGCCTTTGGTATTTTTGAAAATGGTCATTCATGGCTATTTTCGACAAAAATGGGGGTTGTGTGGCCATTGATCTTCGACCATAGGCTCATACACCTCACTACACATATGTTTCCTTGCCATAGATCACATTCTTGGATTTATGGTGGAGACCATTTCTTAGTCAGAAATCCATAGGTGTTAGCCTTTAGTGTCATTGAAAATGGTCGTTCATGGCTATTTTCGACAAAAATGGGGGTTGTGTGGCCATTGATCATCGACCAGAGGCTCGTACACCTCACCCCAGATATGTTTCCTTGCCATAGATCACATTCTTGGATTTCTAGTGGATACCATTTCTTGGGCAAAAATCCGAATGTGTTAGCCTTCGGTATTATTGAAAATTGTCATTCATGGCTATTTTCGACAAAAATGGGGGTTGTGTGGCCATTGATCTTTGACCAGAGGATCATACACCTCACTACACATATGTTTCCTTGCCATAGATCACATTCTTGGATTTATGGTGGAGACCATTTCTTAGTCAGAAATCCATAGGTGTTAGCCTTTAGTGTCATTGAAAATGGTCGTTCATGGCTATTTTCGACAAAAATGGGGTTTGTGAGCCTCTGGTCGATAAATAGCCATGAACGACCATTTTCAATAGTACCGAAGGCTAAAACATTCAGATTTTTTACCAAGAAATTGTCTCCACCGGAAATCAAAGAATGTGATCTATGGCAAGGAAACATATGTGGGGTGAGGTTTACGAGCCTCTGGTCGATGATCAATGGCCACACAACCCCCATTTTTGTCGAAAATAGCCATGAATGACCATTTTCAATAATACTGAAGGCTAACACGTACAGATTTTTGACCAATAAATGGTCTCCACCGGAAATCCAAGAATGTGATCTATGGCAAGGAAACATATGTGGGGTGAGGTGTACGAGCCTTTGGTCGATGATCATTGGCCACACAACCCCCATTTTTGTCGAAAATAGCCATGAACGACCATTTTCAATAAAACCGAAGGCTAACACGTACGGATTTTTGACCAAGAAATGGCCTCCACCAGAAATCCAAGAATGTGATCTATGGCAAGGAAACATATGTGGGGTGAATTGCACGAGCCTCTGGTCGATAATAAATTGCCACACAACCCCCATTTTAGTCGAAAATAGCCATGAACCACCATTTTCAATAATACCGAAGGCTAACACCAACAGATTTTTGACCAAGGAATGGTCTCCTCCAGAAATCCAAGAATGTGATCTATGGAAAGAAAACATATGTGGGGTGAAGTGTACGAGCCTCTGGTCGATGATCAATGGCCACACAACCCCCATTTTTGTCGAAAATAGCCATGAACGACCATTTTCAATGACACTAAAGGCTAACACCTATGGATTTCTGACCAAGAAATGGTCTCCACCATAAATCCAAGAATGTGATCTATGGCAAGGAAACATATGTGTAGGTGTATGAGCCTCTGGTCGAAGATCAATGACCACACAACCCCCATTTTTGTCGAAAATAGCCATGAGTGACCATTTTCAAAAATACCAAAGGCTAACACATTCGGATTTTCGCCCAAGAAATGGTCTCCACCAGAAATCCAAGAATGTGATCTATGGCTAGGAAACATATGTGGGGTGAGGTGTACGAGCCTCTGGTCGATGATCAATGGCCACACAACCCCCATTTTGCCGAAAATAGCCATGAACGACCATTTTCAATAATACCGAAGGCTAACACGTACGAGTTTTTGACCAAGAAATGGTCTCCACCAGAAATCCAAGAATGTGATCTATGGCAAGGAAACATATGTGGGGTGAGGTTTATGAGCCTCTAGTCGATGATAAATGGCCACACAACCCCCATTTTTATGAAAATAGCCATGAGCGACCATTTTCAATAATACTAGAGGCTAACACCTACGGATTTTTGACCAAGAGTCTCCACCAGAAATCCAAGAATGTGATCTATGGCAAGGAAACATATGTGGGGTGAGGTGTATGAGCCTCTGGTCGATGATCACTGGCCACACAACCCCCATTTTGTAGAAAATAGCCATGAACGACCATTTTCAATAATACCGAAGGATAACACCTACGGATTTTTGACCAAGAAATGGTCTCCACCAGAAATCCAAGAATGTGCTCTACGGCAAGGAAACATATGTGGGGTGAGGTGTATGAGCCTCTGGTCTACGATCAATGGCCACACAACCCTAATTTTTGTCGAAAATAGCCATGAACGACCATTTTCAATGACACTGAAGGCTAACACCTACGGATTTTTGACCAAGAAATGGTCTCCACCATAAATACAAGAATGTGATCTATGGCAAGGAAACATATGTTTAGTGAGGTTTATGAGCCTCTAGTCGAAGATCAATGGCCACACAACCCCCATTTTTGTCGAAAATAGCCATGAATGAACATTTTCAAAAATAGCAAAGGCTAACACATTCGGATTTTTGCCCAAGAAATGGTCTCCACCAGAAATCCAAGAATGTGAACTATGGCAAGGAAACATATGTGGGGTGAGGTGTACGAGCCTCTGGTCGATGATCAATGGCCACACAACCCCCATTTTGTCGAAAATAGCCATGAACGACCATTTTCAATAATACCGAAGGCTAACACGTACGAGTTTTTGACCAAGAAATGGTCTCCACCAGAAATCCAAGAATGTGATCTATGGCAAGGAAACATATGTGGGGTGAGGTTTATGAGCCTCTAGTCGATGATAAATGGCCACACGACCCCCATTTTTTATGAAAATAGCCATGAGCGACCATTTTCAATAATACTAGAGGCTAACACCTACGGATTTTTGACCAAGAAATGGTCTCCACCAGAAATCCAAGAATATGATCTATGGCAAGGAAACATATGTGGGGTGAGGTGTATGAGTCTCTGTTCGATGATCAATGGCCACACAACCCCCATTTTTGTCGAAAATAGCCATGAACGACCATTTTCAATAATACCGAAGGCTAACACCTACGGATTTTTGACCAAGAAATGGTCTCCACCAGAAATCCAAGAATGTGATCTACGACAAGGAAACATATGTGTGGTGAGGTGTATGAGCCTCTGGTCGACAATCAATGGCCACACAACCCAAATTTTTGTCGAAAATAGCCATAAAGGAATATTTTCAATGACACAGAAGGCTAACACCTACGGATTTTTGACCAAGAAATGGTCTCCACCATAAATCCAAGAATGTGATCTATGGCAAGGAAACATGATATGACCACGCCATTAAACAACATGTTACAACCCCCAAGTCATATTACATCAACTCAAGTACAACCAATATATTCACCAACCCAAGTCTTTGATTGGACCAATTACACGTAGCCGAGCTAAGAAGCTACAGCAAGAGGTGCACGCGCTACTTTATGAATTTCATTTAAACACTAATGAGAATTTTATGCTACCTAAGTCGCGTATATTGATATTACTTAGGTTCACCAAAGAGGAAGGACAAAACATATCAAGGGCGAATCAGCAAGAAGAGTTATATCCGAGTCAGTCCAGCGCAATAGAACCGTCCAGAAGAAACAGTCATATCTTTTGATTCCCAAAAGCTATGAAGGACCATAAGTACTTTTTGGAAAGCTCTTGAAGTCTAGTTTCCAATGCTTCTAAAGCCGACTTAACCACATCTACCAGAAAGGCAGCCGACCTACTTTAGTGCCGACTGGTCAGAAGGTCAACAGTCAGTTTGATGACCAAGTTTTCGTATTAAACTGCATCATTCTACGAAGTTTCATTAAGCATGCTATATATGGTGAGAAAGCTTATCAAGTCAGCTTTCCAACGCATCCAGCCCCACGTCATTTGAAGATTCCTAGAAGAAGTTATTGTCAAAATACTGAAGGCTGCGCAGAAGTCAAACGGCCACACGGAAATCAGTTCTGCAGATCTCCCGAAGAGGCTCCTTCACATTAGCTCATGAAAATACTTTTGTTTTGTGTTTATACCTCGCTAAGGCTGGTTGTTACTAGTATAAATACCCCCCTATGTCTATGATGTAAGGCAGCTTATGATAATCTAAAACAGAACCCCTTTGTTCAGCTGTGTGCTAACAAATATTGAGAGTGATCTCTACCTCTTTGCTCTTGTGAATTCCTTCACGGGATTACAGAAGCGGCGGCTTCATCCACTCCCAATTGGTGCACCTACTCCCTTCGAGGTCTCCTCGATTGATTGTAGGCTGTGTTGGTTGGTTTTTTGAGAGTGTGGTTGGGCGAATCCTCGATTCAGGCTGCCGGTTAAAGACGGTGGTTGGCTTCTAGTTTTATTTGTCAGGTTGCACTAGTTATCGCTGCTTGCAGCAAGTTATATTGGCTTCTTTGAAGCTAGTTATCTGAAGATTGATCCTACGTCGTGAAGATCGGGCATCGTGACGCATCATCTGGTATCAAAGCCTCAGTTGCCACGGTAGAATTCTTTACCCTTAGCTACATATATTTTGTGTTCAATCTGTTGTTCCACCAAAAAGCCATTTTTGCCATAGCCTTTTCTTTCAATCTGTTGTTCCAGTGAGTTTTGTTAAGTTTCAGTCCTTAGAATCTTTGTTTAGTTGCTGGTCACTCTATCCTTTGTGTTTCCTTTGAGCCTCTTATATATATCTGAAAATATCCACAAAAAGAGTATTCTGAAAAAAAAAACCTCATCATTTCCTTCGCGTTAACTTTGATCCTATTTAAGTTATAGCTGCTGGTTGAGTTCTTTGTTAAGTATTATAAAGTGTGCAATATCATATCAGATCTCTGTGTTTAGTTCTATAAAAAAAGAGTATCAAAAAAAAAGAGAAGAAAGAAAAGTACCAAAGAAAATTGTTGAACAAGATTGTGAAAGAAAAGTAGAACAATCAGTTTGTTTATGTGCACAAGTGCTGAAAATTTTATCAAGTTGTTCAACCAGTTTGCTATTGTCATTTGGCGCAAAATTTTGGTTGGATCTGATTGCAACACTTGCATTCCAATCATACTCCTTGTCTGCATCAAATCTGAAATTTCTTGCGCGTGTGTTTGATCTATTTACATCACTCGTATCTTGTGGTCAGCACTAGGCATAGAACTTCTAGTCGGATGGTTATTTAACTTAACAACAACTAGAATTCAGATTGTATCCCTTGTTTATTAATCCCCACCAAGCTCCACATATAAGCCATCGTAATCGGTACTCTGGTCTTGTATTCGCTTAACCACCACTTTCTTGTTACCACCACACATTTTCTTGCAACCTGCAGGGAACTCATAAGAGCTTTGGTTGGTAAGAGTGGTGAGGTTGTGAGATTCTATATAGCTTCATATTCCACATATATTTGTTGCCTTGTTGCCACTAACTTCGCAGGAAGATGGATCCCAACGTTGAGATTGAAGAATGTGTCACCCTGATACAATTCAATGAGCTCAAACAAAGCATAGAAGCCAAGCAAGATCTGTTGGCACAAGATCTTCAGACACTTATGGCTGAAATCAGAGGTCGTCGTCGACTCCCCGACGGTGTAAGAAACCATGATGAAGATGGGGAAGAAGATGAAGGAAATTATTCTAGAAGAGCAAGTGAACATGGGAGGAGAAATCAAGGTGCTGCATATGGTAGAGGAAGAGGCCGGAATCGAAGAAATAATGACAATGAAGAATCTGAATTTGGGGATGATTAGTCTCAACGTCGCTATGGTCGTCATCAACATAGAGGTGTCAACCAAGAAGAGAGATTTGGGAAACTTAAGTTTACCATGCCAAAATTTGATGGTAGATCTGATCCTGAAGATTATTTCACATGGGAATTGAAGGTGGAGAAAATCTTCCGCCTACATAATTATTCAGAGGAGAAGAAACTTGCAATGGCATCTCTTGAGTTTGAAGGATATGCTCTGATTTGGTGGGAGCAACTTCTTCATGATCGTGAAGAAGATGGAGAGGACCCTATTATTACTTGGCAAGAGATGAAGCGAGAAATGAGAATTCGTTTTGTGCCGAAGCATTATCGGCGTGATCTTTTTGATAGATTGCAGAATTTGAGGCAAGGAAGTTTCTCTGTTGAGGAATATTATAAGGAGATGGAGAAGGCCATGATTAGAGCCAATGTGTATGAAGAAGAAGAGCAAACCATTGCACGTTTCATGGCTGAGTTACAACGCAATATTCAGCGTATTGTTGAATTTCAGCCGTACCAACGTCTTATTGATTTGGTACATCAAGCCACCAAAGCTGAACGCCAGCTGCAGCAAGATGCTAAGAACAACAAACCTTTGTCATATGGTGCACGAACCATGACTGGAGGAAGCTCAAGGTTTACTGTTGCACCCTTAGCGTCAAAAGGTTCAACTGGAGACTTGCGATCCAATATTCAAGGCAATTCTAGTGGAAAGAACGGTGCTGCTCCAAACACGAGTTATAAACCAGTAGCATCCACTTCAACATCAGTGGGTTCAACAGCCAAGAGTAGTGGTATTCAGTGCTTCAAGTGTGGAGGTCGTGGTCATGTCATAAAGGAGTGTCCAAATAATCGTGCGATCCTTGTGACTGATGATGGAGAATATACATCAGCTAGTGAAGAGGAAGCTAAAGCAGGAAATGAAGATGACATTGATAAATCTGAAGAACATACGGGATGTGAATTTGAGCATGGTACTACTCTTGTGGTTACACAAATCTTGAGTGTTCAAATGAAAGAAGCTGAAATTGGACAGCGACATAATCTTTTTCAAACGCGAGCAGAAGTGCAAGACAAAGTAGTAAAGGTGATCATTGATGGAGGGAGCTGCCATAATCTTGCAAGTCGTGAGATGGTTGAAAAGCTTGGTTTGAAGTTGCAACGACACCCTCATCCATATCATGTCCAATGGTTGAATGAATCAGGAGATATCAAGATTGGTTATAAGGTGAAAGTTTCGTTCAAGATTGGAGAGTATGTTGACACAGTGGAGTGCGATGTTGCACCCATGTCTGTGTGTCACATGCTGCTAGGAAGACCTTGGCAATATGACCGAAATTCTCAGCATTGTGGAAGAACAAATCAATACACGCTAGATCTGAAAGGGAGAAAGTTTGTACTCAAGCCTATGACCCCTCAACAAACCATGGCTCAACATTTACAAAAGAAAACTGAAATTAGTGCAGCAAGTAGAGGAGGAGAGGAGCAAAAGAAATTGAGTACCATCCACAATTCGGTAAGCGAGTGCTACAAGCCAAATTCAAGAGATAAAAGGAAGGAAGAGGTAGAACATCTAGTTATGCTAGCCACAAAATCTGAGCTGAGAGAAGTGAGGAACAACCCATATCAAGTACTCTTTGTACTTGTAAACAAGGATGTTTTGATTTCTCCTAACGACATAACATCTCTTCCTAGTGTTCTGGTTGATCTTTTGCAGGACTTTGAAGATGTGTTTCCACAAGAAACACCAGCTGGACTACCTCCAATTTATGGGATTGAGCGTAAAATTGATCTCATTCCAGGGGCTGCACTTCCTAACCGTCCACCATATCGAACCAATCCTGAAGAAACTAAGAAGATACGAAGGCAAGTGCAAGAACTTCTTGATAAAGGTTTTGTTCGTGAAACTTTAAGCCCTTGTGTTGTTCCTGTGATTTTAGTACCTAAAAAATATGGATCTTGGAGGATGTGTGTTGATTGGAGAGCTATAAATAATATTACAGTTCGCTATCGCCATCCTATTCCCTGGCTAGATGGTATGCTTGATAAATTAAGTGGTTCCACAATTTTTACTAAAATTGATTTGAGAAGTGGATACCATCAAATAAGAATGAAAACTAGAGATGAATGGAAGACTGCATTTAAAACAAAATTTGGGTTGTATGAATGGTTAGTAATGCCCTTTGGGTTGACTAATGCTCCTAGTACCTTTATGAGATTAATGAACCATGTCTTAAGAACTTTCATTGGAAAATTTGTTGTTGTCTACTTCGATGATATTCTAATTTACAGCAAGTCTTTTGATGAACATGTGAAACACATTCGGCAAGTTTTAGATGAGCTTAGAAAGGAGAAATTATTTGCTAATCTTGAGAAGTGCAGTTTTTGCACAGACCATGTTGTGTTTCTTGGCTTTGTTGTTTCAGCAAAAGGAATAGAGGTGGATGAATCCGAGGTGAAAGGCATCAAGGATTGGCCAGCTCCAACGAATGTAAGTCAAGTAAGAAGTTTTCATGGTCTTGCTGGATTTTATAGAAGATTTGTGCGAGATTTCAGTACCATCGCTTCTCCTTTAAATGAATTGACAAAGAAAGGTGTTGAATTTAAATGGGGAAACTCACAAGAAGATGCTTTTCAAGAATTGAAGAAACGTTTGACTGAAGCACCTGTACTTATTCTTCCTGATTTCACTAAAACTTTTGAAGTAGAATGTGATGCTAGTGGGATTGGGATAGGAGGAGTTTTAATGCAACAAGGAAAACCTATAGCATATTTTAGTGAAAAATTGGGAGGTGCTCAATTAAATTATTCTGTGTTTGATAAAGAATTGTATGCTTTGGTCCGAGCGCTTGAAACATGGCAGCACTACTTATGGCCAAAAGAGTTTGTTATTCATTCCGATCATGAAGCTTTGAAGTATTTGAAAGGGCAAGCCAAACTGAACTGTCGCCATGCCAAATGGGTTGAGTTTATCGAAACATTTCCATACATTGTGAAATATAAGAAAGGTAAGGACAATGTGGTCGCTGATGCCTTGTCTCGAAGGAATGTGTTGTTGAATCAACTAGAGGTAAAAGTTTTGGGTCTTGAAAATTTGAAAGAAATGTATAATGATGATCCTGAATTTTCAGAACCATACAATCATTGTAAAGATGGAAAAGGTTGGGAAAAATATCATATACATGATGGATTTTTGTTTAGAGCTAACAAACTTTGTGTACCAAATTCTTCGGTTAGATTGCTTTTATTGCAGGTGTCACATGGAGGCGGTCTAACAGGTCATTTTGGACAAAAGAAGACTTATGAAATGCTCAGTGATCATTTCTATTGGCCCAAGATGAGGAGAGACATCATCAGATTTGTGGAGCGTTTTGTCACCTGTCACAAAGCTAAGTCAAAATTGAACCCTCAAGGTTTATATACTCCTTTACCCGCTCCTAAAATTCCTTGGGAAGACATAAGCATGGATTTTGTTTTAGGACTGCCGATGACTCGAAAAAAGAGAGATTCTATTTTTGTTGTGGTTGATAGATTTTCAAAAATGGCTCATTTTATTCCATGCAACAAGAGCGACGATGCTTCACATGTTGCTAATTTGTTCTTCAGAGAAATCGTGAGACTACATGGAGTGCCCAAGACCATCGTATCTGACCATGATGTGAAGTTTGTGAGCTATTTTTGGAAGACATTATGGGCAAAGCTTGGGACTAAACTTTTGTTCTCCACCACATGCCACCCCCAAACTGATGGCCAAACTGAAGTGGTGAATCGTACATTGTCAATGCTGCTGCGAACAATGGTAAAGAAGAACTTGAAGGATTGGGTGGAATGTTTGCCACACGTGGAGTTTGCTTATAACAGGGCAGTACATTCTACAACTAATTTATGCCCCTTCAAAATTGTATATGGGTTCAAACCTATTGCTCCCATAGATTTGTTGCCCCTTCCATTGCAGGAAAGAACCAATATGGAAGCTTCCAAGCGTGCTGCATATATAAAAAAGATACATGAGAAGACCAAGGAAGCAATTGAGCTTAAAGCAGTGCGCAAGGCTGCAAGTATGAACAAGCATAGGAATAAAGTGTTATTTGAGCCGGGGGACTTGGTTTGGATTCACTTGCGCAAGGAGCGTTTTCCTGATCAGCGCAAATCCAAATTGATGCCACGAGGGGATGGTCCATTTCGTGTTCTTGCCAAGATCAATGATAATGCATACAAGATAGATCTTCCACCAAGCTATGGCGTGAGCAACACGTTCAATGTTGCTGACCTCTTACCATATACAAGCGAAGACACTTCAGAGTCGAGGACGACTCCTTTTCAAGGGGAGGAGGATGATATGACCACGCCATTAAGCAACATATTACAACCCCCAAGTCATACTACATCAACTCAAGTACAACCAATATATTCACCAACCCAAGTCTTTGATGGACCAATTACACGTAGCCGAGCTAAGAAGCTACAGCAAGAGGTGCACGCACTACTTTATGAATTTCATTTAAACACTAATGAGAATTTTATGCTACCTAAGTCGTGTATATTGATATTACTTAGGTTCACCAAAGAGGAAGGACAAAACATATCAAGGGCGAATCAGCAAGAAGAGCTATATCCGAGTCAGTCCAGCGCGCAACAGAACCGTCCAGAAGAAACAGTCATATCTTTTGATTCCCAAAAGCTATGAAGGACCATAAGTACTTTTTGGAAAGCTCTTGAAGTCTAGTTTCCAATGCTTCTAAAGCCGACTTAACCACATCTACCAGAAAGGCAGCCGACCTACTTTAGTGCCGACTGGTCAGAAGGTCAACAGTCAGTTTGATGACCAAGTTTTCGTATTAAACTGCATCATTCTACGAAGTTTCATTAAGCATGCTATATATGGTGAGAAATCTTATCAAGTCAGCTTTCCAACGCATCCAGCCTCACGTCATTTGAATATTCCTAGAAAAAGTTATTGTCAAAATACTGAAGGCTGCGCAGAAGTCAAACGGCCACACGGAAATCAGTTCTGCAGATCTCCCGAAGAGGCTCCTTCACATTAGCTCGTGAAAATACTTTTGTTTTGTGTTTATACCTCGCTAAGGCTGGTTGTTACTAGTATAAATACCCCCCTATATCTATGATGTAAGGCAGCTTATGATAATCTAAAACAGAACCCCTTTGTTCAGCTGTGTGCTAACAAATATTGAGAGTGATCTCAACCCCTTTGCTCTTGTGAATTCCTTCGCGGGATTGCAGAAGCGGCGGCTTCATCCGCTCCCAATTGGTGCTCCTACTCCCTTCGAGGTCTCCTCGATTGATTGTAGGCTGTGTTGGTTGGTTTTTTGAGAGTGTGGTTGGGCGAATCCTCGATTCAGGCTGCCGGTTAAAGACGGTGGTTGGCTTTGAGTTTTATTTGTCAGGTTGCACTAGTTATCGCTGCTTGCAGCAAGTTATCTTGGCTTCTTTGAAGCTAGTTATCTGAAGATTGATCCTACGTCGTGAAGATCGGGCATCATGACGCATCAAAACATATGTGTAGTGAGGTGTATGAGCCTCTGGTCCAATATCAATGGCCACACAACCCCCATTTTTGTCGAAAATAGCCATGAACGACCATTTTCAATAGTTCCGAAGGCTAACACATTCGGATTTTTGACCAAGAAATCGTCTCCACCAGAAATCAAAGAATGTGATCTATGGCAAGGAAACATATGTGGGGTGAGGTGTACGAGCCTTTGCGATGATCAATGGCCACACAACCCCCATTTTTGTCGAAAATAGCCATGAATGACCATTTTCAATAATACCGAAGGCTAACACGTACGGATTTTTGACCAAGAAATGGTCTCCACCAGATATCCAAGAATGTGATCTATGGCAAGGAAACATATGTGGGGTGAGGTGTATGAGCCTCTGGTCGATGATAAATGGCCACACAACCCCCATTTCAGTCGAAAATAGCCATGAACGACCATTTTCAATAATACCGAAGGCTAACACCAACAGATTTTTGACCAAGAAATGGTCTCCACCAGAAATCCAAGAATGTGATCTATGGCAAGAAAACATATGTGGGGTGAAGTGTACGAGCCTCTGGTCGATGATCAATAGCCACACAACCCCCATTTTTGTCGAAAATAGCCATGAATGACCATTTTCAATGACACTAAAGGCTAACACCTATGGATTTTTGACCAAGAAATGGTCTCCACTATAAATCCAAGAATTTGATCTATGGCAAGGAAACATATGTGTAGTGAGGTGTATGAGCCTCTGGTCGAAGATCAATGGCCACACAACCCCCATTTTTCTCGAAAATAGCCATGAATGACCATTTTCAAAAATACCGAAGGCTAACACATTCGGATTTTTGCCCAAGAAATGGTCTCCACTAGAAATCCAAGAATGTGATCTATGGCAAGGAAACATATGTGGGGTGAGGTGTACGAGCCTCTGGTCGATGATCAATGGCCACACAACCCCCATTTTGTCCAAAATAGCCATGAACGATCATTTTCAATAATACTGAAGGCTAACACGTACGAATTTTTGACCAAGAAATGGTCTCCACCAGAAATCCAAGAATGTGATCTATAGCAAGGAAACATATGTGGGGTGAGGTGTACGAGCCTCTGGTCGATGATAAATGGCCACACAACCCCCATTTTTGATGAAAATAGCCATGAACGACCATTTTCAATAATACCGAAGGCTAACACCTACGGATTTTTGACCAAGAAATGGTCCACCAGAAATCCAAGAATGTGATCTATGGAAAGGAAACATATGTTTGTGGTGGAGACCATTTGTTGTTCAAAAATCAGTACGTGTTAGCCTTTAGTATTATTGAAAATGGTCATTCATGGCTATTTTCGACAAAAATGGGGGTTGTGTGGCCATTGATCATCGACCAGAGGCTCGTAAACCTCACCCCACATATGTTTCCTTGCCATAGATTACATTCTTTGATTTCTGGTGGAGACCATTTCTTGGTCAAAAATCTGAATGTTTTAGCCTTCGGTACTATTGAAAATGGTCGTTCATGGCTATTTTCGAGAAAAATGGGGGTTGTGTGGCCATTGATATTCGACCAAAGGCTCATACACCTCACTACACATGTTTCCTTTCCACAAATCACATTCTTGGATTTATGGTGGAGACCATTTCTTTGTAAAAAATCCGTAGGTGTTAGCGTTCAGTGTCATTGAAAATGGTCGTTCATGGCTATTTTCGACAAAAAATGGGGTTTGTGTGGCCATTGATCATCGACCAGAGGCTCGTACACTTCACCCCACATATGTTTTCTTGCCATAGATCACATTCTTGGATTTCTGTTGGGGACCATTTCTTGGTCAAAAATCTGTTGGTGTTAGCCTTCGGAATTATTGAAAATGGTCGTTCATGGCTATTTTCGACAAAAATGGGGATTGTGTGGCCATTTATCATCGACCAGAGGCTCATACACCTCACCCCACATATGTTTCCTTGCCATAGATCACATTCTTGGATTTCTGGTGGTGACCATTTCTTGGTAAAAAATCCGTAGGTGTTAGCCTCTGGTATTATTGAAAATGGTCGTTCATGGCTATTTTCATCAAAAATGGGGGTTATGTGGCCATTTATCATCGACCAGAGGCTCGTACACCTCACCCCACATATGTTTCCTTGACATAGATCACATTCTTGGATTTCTAGTGGAGACCATTTCTTGGGCAAAAATCTGAATGTGTTAGCCTTCGGTATTTTTGAAAATGGTCATTCATGGCTATTTTCGACAAAAATGGGGGTTGTGTGGCCATTGATCTTCGACCAGAGCTAATACACCTCACTACACATATGTTTCCTTGCCATATATCAAATTCTTGGATTTATGGTGGAGACCATTTCTTGGTCAAAAATCCATAGGTGTTAGCCTTCAGTGTCATTGAAAATGGTCATTCATGGCTATTTTCGACAAAAATGGGGGTTGTGTGGCCATTGATCATTGACCAGAGGCTCGTACACTTCACCCCACATATGTTTTCTTGCCATAGATCACATTCTTGGATTTCTGGTGGAGACCATTTCTTGGTCAAAAATCTGTTGGTGTTAGCCTTCGGTATTATTGAAAATTGTCGTTCATGGCTATTTTCGACTGAAATGGGGGTTGTGTGGCCATTTATCATCGACCAGAGGCTCATACACCTCACCCCACATATGTTTCCTTGCCATAGAAAACATTCTTGGATATCTGGTGGAGACCATTTCTTGGTCAAAAATCCGTACGTGTTAGCCTTCGGTATTATTGAAAATGGTCATTCATGGCTATTTTCGACAAAAATGGGGGTTGTGTGGCCATTGATCATCGATGAAAGGCTCGTACACCTCACCCCACATATGTTTCCTTGCCATAGATCACATTCTTTGATTTCTGGTGGAGACCATTTCTTGGTCAAAAATCCGAATGTGTTAGCCTTCGGAACTATTGAAAATGGTCGTTCATGGCTATTTTCGACAAAAATGGGGGTTGTGTGGCCATTGATATTGGACCAGAGGCTCATACACCTCACTACACATATGTTTCCTTGCCATAGATCACATTCTTGGATTTATGGTGGAGACCATTTCTTGGTCAAAAATCCGTAGGTGTTAGCCTTCAGTGTCATTGAAAATGGTCATTCATGGCTATTTTCGACAAAAAATAGGGTTGTGTGGCCATTGATCGTCGACCAGAGGCTCATACACCTCACCCCACATATGTTTCCTTGCCGTAGATCACATTCTTGGATTTCTGGTGGAGACCATTACTTGGTCAAAAATCCGTAGGTGTTAGCCTTCGGTATTATTGAAAATGGTCGTTCATGGCTATTTTCGACAAAAATGGGGGTTATGTGGCCATTGATCATCGACCAGAGGCTCATACACCTCACCCCACATATGTTTCCTTGCCATAGATCACATTCTTGGATTTCTGGTGGAGACCATTTCTAGGTCAAAAATCCGTAGGTGTTAGCCTCTAGTATTATTGAAAATGGTCGCTCATGGCTATTTTCATAAAAAATGGGGGTTGTGTGGCCATTTATCATCGACTAGAGGCTCATAAACCTCACCCCACATATGTTTCCTTGCCATAGATCACATTCTTGGATTTCTGGTGGAGACCATTTCTTGGTCAAAAACTCGTACGTGTTAGCCTTCGGTATTATTGAAAATGGTCGTTCATGGCTATTTTCGGCAAAATGGGGGTTGTGTGGCCATTGATCATCGACCAGAGGATCGTACACCTCACCCCACATATGTTTCCTTGCCATAGATCACATTCTTGGATTTCTGGTGGAGACCATTTCTTGGGCAAAAATCCGAATGTGTTAGCCTTTGGTATTTTTGAAAATGGTCATTCATGGCTATTTTCGACAAAAATGGGGGTTGTGTGGCCATTGATCTTCGACCAGAGGCTCATACACCTCACTACACATATGTTTCCTTGCCATAGATCACATTCTTGGATTTATGGTGGAGACCATTTCTTGGTCAGAAATCCATAGGTGTTAGCCTTCAGTGTCATTGAAAATGGTCGTTCATGGCTATTTTTGACAAAAATAGGGGTTGTGTGGCCATTGATCATCGACCAGAGGCTCGTAAACTTCATCCCACATATGTTTTCTTTCCATAGATCACATTCTTGGATTTCTGGATTAGACCATTCCTTGGTCAAAAATCTGTTGGTGTTAGCCTTCGGTATTATTGAAAATGGTCGTTCATGGATATTTTCGACTAAAATGGGGGTTGTGTGGCCATTTATCATCGACCAGAGGCTCGTGCAATTCACCCCACATATGTTTCCTTGCCATAGATCACATTCTTGGATTTCTGGTGGAGACCATTTCTTGGTCAAAAATCCGTACGTGTTAGCCTTCGGTGTCATTGAAAATGGTCGTTCATGGCTATTTTCGACAAAAATGGGGGTTGTGTGGCCAATGATCATCGACCAGAGGCTCGTACACTTCACCCCATATAAGTTTCCTTGCCATAGATCACATTTTCTGATTTCTGGTGGAGACCATTTCTTGGTCAAAAATCCGTACGTGTTAGCATTCGGTACTATTGAAAATGGTCGTTCATGGCTATTTTCGACAAAAATGGGGGTTGTGTGGCCATTGATATTCGACCAAAGGCTCATACACCTCACTACACATATGTTTCCTTGCCATAGATCACATTCTTGGATTTATTGTGGAGACCATTTCTTGGTCAAAAATCCGTAGGTGTTAGCCTTCAGTGTCATTGAAAATGGTCGTTCATGGCTATTTTCGACAAAAATGGGGTTTGTGTGGCCATTGATCATCGACCAGAGGCTCGTACACTTCACCCCACATATGTTTTCTTGCCAGAGATCACATTCTAGGATTTCAGGTGGAGACCATTTCTTGGTCAAAAATCCGTTGGTGTTAGCCTTCGGTATTATTGAAAATGGTCGTTCATGGCTATTTTCGACTAAAATGGGGGTTGTGTGGCCATTTATCATCGACCAGAGGCTCATACACCTCACCCCACATATGTTTCCTTGCCATAGATCACATTCTTGGATTTCTGGTGGAGACCATTTCTTGGTCAAAAATCCGTACGTGTTAGCCTTCGGTATTATTGAAAATGGTCATTCATGGCTATTTTCGACAAAAATGGGGGTTGTGTGGCCAATGATCATCAACCAGAGGCTCGTAAACCTCACCCCACATATGTTTCCTTGCCATAGATCACATTCTTTGATTTCTGGTGGAGACCATTTTTTGGTCAAAAATCTGAATGTGTTAGCCTTCGGTACTATTGAAAATGGTCGTTCATGGCTATTTTCGACAAAAATGTGGGTTGTGTGGCCATTGATATTCGACCAGAGGCTCATAGACCTCACTACACATATGTTTCCTTGCCATAGATCACATTCTTGGATTTATGGTGGAGACCATTTCTTGGTCAAAAATCCGTAGGTGTTAGCCTTAAGTGTCATTGAAATTGATTGTTCATGGCTATTTTCGACAAAAATAGGGGTTGTGTGGCCATTGATCATCGACCAGAGGCTCGTACACCTCACCCCACATATGTTTCCTTGCCATAGATCACATTCTTGGATTTCTAGTGGAGACCATTTCTTGGTCAAAAATCCGTAGGTGTTAGCCTTCGGTATTATTGAAAATGGTCGTTCATGGCTATTTTCGACAAAAATGGGGTTGTGTCCCCATTGATCATCAACCAGAGGCTCATACACCTCACCCCACATAAGTTTCCTTGCCATAGATCTCATTCTTGGATTTCTGGTGAAGACCATTTCTTGGTAAAAAATCCGTAGGGGTTAGCCTCTAGTATTATTGAAAATGGTCGTTCATGGCTATTTTCATCAAAAAGGGGGTTGTGTGGCCACTTATCATCGACCAGAGGCTCGTACACCTCACCCCACATATGTTTCCTTGCCATAGATCCCATTCTTGGATTTCTGGTGGAGACGATTTCTTGGGCGAAAATCCGAATGTGTTAGCCTTCGGTATTCTTGAAAATGGTCATTCATGGCTATTTTCGACAAAAATGGGGGTTGTGTGGTCATTGATCTTCGACCAGAGGCTCATACACCTCACTACACATATGTTTCCTTGCCATAGATCAAATTCTTGGATTTATCGTGGAGACCATTTCTTGGTCAAAAATCCATAGGTGTTAGCCTTCAGTGTCATTGAAAATGGTCGTTCATGGCTATTTTCGACAAAAATGGGGGTTGTGTGGCCATTGATCATCGACCAGAGGCTCGTACACTTCACCCCACATATGTTTTCTTGCCATAGATCACATTCTTGGATTTCTGGTGGAGACCATTTCTTGGTCAAAAATCTGTTGGTGTTAGCCTTCGGTATTATCGAAAATGGTCGTTCATGGCTATTTTCGACTAAAATGGGTGTTGTGTGGCCATTTATCATCGACCAGAGGCTCATACGCCTCACCCCACATATGTTTCCTTGCCATAGATCACATTCTTGGATATACTGTGGAGACCATTTCTTGGTCAAAAATCCGTACGTGTTAGCCTTCGGTATTATTGAAAATGGTCATTCATGGCTATTTTCGACAAAAATGGGGGTCATGTGGCAATTGATCATCGACCAAAGGCTCGTACACCTCACCCCACATTCTTTTATTTCTGGTGGAGACCATTTCTTGGTCAAAAATCTATAGGTGTTAGCCTTCAGTGTCATTGAAAATGGTCGTTCATGGCTATTTTCGACAAAAATTAGGGTTGTGTGGCCATTGATCATCGACCAGAGGCTCATACACCTCAACCCACATATGTTTCCTTGCCGTAGATCACATTCTTGGATTTATGGTGGAGACCATTTTTTGGTCAAAAATCCGTAGTTGTTAGCCTTCAGTGTCATTGAAAATGGTCGTTCATGGCTATTTTCGACAAAAATTAGGGTTGTGTGGCCATTGATCATCGACCAGAGGCTCGTACACCTCACCCCACATATGTTTCCTTGTCGTAGATCACATTCTTGGATTTCTGGTGGAGACCATTTCTTGGTCAAAAATCTGTAGGTGTTAGCCTTCGGTATTATTGAAAATGGTCGTTCATGGCTATTTTCGACAAAAATGGGGGTTGTGTGGCCATTGATCATCGACCAGAGGGTCATACACCTCACCCCACATATGTTTCCTTGCCATAGATCACATTCTTGGATTTTTGGTGGAGACCATTTCTTGGTCAAAAATCCGTAGGTGTTAGCCTGTAGTATTATTGAAAATGGTCGTTCATGGCTATTTTCGACAAAAATGGGGGTTGTGTGGCAATTGATCATCGACCAAAGGCTCATACACCTCACCCCACATATGTTTCCTTGCCATAGACCACATTCTTGGATTTCTGGTGGAGACCATTTCTTGGTCAAAAATCCATAGGTGTTAGCCTTCAGTGTCATTGAAAATGGTCGTTCATGGCTATTTTCGACAAAAATGGGGGTTGTGTGGCCATTGATCATCGACCAGAGGCTCGTACACTTCACCCCACATACGTTTTCTTGCTATAGATCACATTCTTGGATTTCTGGTGGAGACCATTTCTTGGTTAAAAATCCGTACGTGTTAGCCTTCGGTATTATTGAAAATGGTCATTTATGGCTATTTTCGACAAAAATGGGGGTTGTGTGGCCATTGATTATCGACCAGAGGCTCGTACACCTAACCCCACATATGTTTCCTTGCCATAGATCACATTCTTGGATTTCTGGTGGTGACCATTTCTTGGTAAAAAATCCGTAGGTGTTAGCCTTCAGTATTATTGAAAATGGTCGTTCATAGCTATTTTCGACAAAAATGGGGGTTGTGTGGCCATTGATCATCAACCAAAGGCTCATACACCTCACCCCACATACGTTTCCTTGACATAGACCACATTCTTGGATTTCTAGTGGAGACCATTTGTTGGTCAAAAATCCGTAGGTGTTAGCCTTCGGTATTATTGAAAATGGTCGTTCATGGTTATTTTCATCAAAAATGGGGGTTGTGTGGCCATTTATCATCAACTAGAGACTCGTACACCTCACCCCACATATGTTTCCTTGCCATAGATCACATTCTTGGATTTCTAGTGGAGACCATTTCTTGGTCAAAAATTCGTACGTGTTAGCCTTCGGTATTATTGAAAATGGTCGTGGTCGTTCATGGCTATTTTCGACAAAATGGGGGTTGTGTGGCCATTGATCATCGACCAGAGGCTCGTACGCCTCACCCACATATGTTTCCTTGCCGAGATCACATTCTTGTATTTCTGGTGGAGACCATTTCTTGGTCAAAAATCCATACGTGTTAGCCTTCGGTATTATTGAAAATGGTCGTTCATGGCTATTTTCGACAAAATAGAGGATCTGTGGCCATTGATCATCGACCAGGGGCTCATACACCTCACCCACATTTGTTTCCTTGTCGTAGATCACATTCTTGGATTTCTGGTGGAGACCATTTCTTGGGCAAAAATCCGAATGTGTTAGCCTTCGGTATTATTGAAAATGGTTATTCATGGCTATTTTCGACAAAAATGGGGGTTGTGTGGCCATTTATTGTCACACCCGGTTTTAGAAGGCAAACCGAATGCGAACCATGTACGTGCCAGGATCAGTTATTCACGTACACAGCAGTTACATAACATGGACATCATCACACAGTGCTCAAATAGTATTAAAAGGGGAAATAATAGTCGATTACATCATACGTCTGAGACGTCCATATAGTTCTTACAATAAATCAAAGTGCGAAAAAGAAACGTAGATAACGCGGCCTTCACAGGCAGCCGACTGGGGGTTGCCGCTAACCCACACCTAGAACTCGTCGTAGTCTTGGAACTCCTGGAAGTCTCCTTCCACAGCTTCATCTTCGCCTGAGCAGTGGTTGCAATGCTGACAACCTGGGGGGGGGGTTTGGTGTGTAGAGCAAGGGTGAGTACACATCAACATACTCAGCAAGCATCCCGTTTGGCTGTAGTGGACTAGCTTTATGTGGGGGTAAGTCAAGCAGTTGCTTTTAGTTGGTCAGGTTATTACTTACTAGTAGAGAGCCAGGTTTTAACGTTAACCCAAGTTATTAGCCCAATGTATCCTTTCCAAACAGAAAGAATACCACTTACCAATACCATAATCATAATCAGAACCATCAATCTCATTGCCACCTGTACCAAAGTATCTCTGATCAAGTATCACTAATCTCTGGAGCTCCCTTGGCCGCTCATAACCGTGAGCACGGCTGATATATCAGTTTCATAACACTCTGCAGAGGTTGTGCACTTTACCCACAAGCCGTGATTCCCTCTCTGGCCCGGGCTTGCAAGACCCTTATTCACTCCCGAGGTGAATGGCCAGGGATTCACTACGAAGCCTTTACAAAGATTCCCCGGGGCTGTAGCCACCCGTTAGGTTTCCTAAATGTACCGCACTCCTCCCCAAGGGACAAATCAACCTTGGCAGAGCGAGCCGCATACACCGAGCCCCATTGACGGCACGACGGCGAAGCGAACTACACCCCGGATCCTCTAATTATTTAGCTAAGGGCACCCCATTCCACCCTCATGGTTGCACTGTTTTCCCGGGCGGTCATCCATTGAACAGGTCCTTACGGAGAGGCACTCGAGAAACCGCTCGAGTCCCCTTGAAGGTCACAAATATAATCATAAGTAAGAACGGGAAAACAGCGTATCATAGATAACCACATCATGTTCATTGATTAAAGTTGAGCAATAGCATCAAACTAAGCAGTAATAATCTGACCCAAATAGGTAAACAAGGACATGGATAACAAAAGCTAGTCAATCCTTAGGCATAAATGTGTAATGCGGGAGGTGAATTAAAGAATGATTAGGACAGAGATAGGTCAAAGGACACTTGCCTCCACCAACCGACTGCTGCTCAGGGGCTTCTCCTGCGAATTCCTCGGGCTCTTCGACCGGATCGTTCTCTATGCGATTGCAAACATACATACATCCATCCACATTTAATACAAAAGAACAGTACACCATACAAGGGAACAAATAAAGTGAGTATGCATCAAGTATGACATTCGATATCGCATTTATTATGATTAAAAAGAAACGGGAAAGGGTCTCGAAGGGGGTTAAATCTTATGCACTAACGATCAATTACAATTGGTTCTTAGCAAAAGAATTCTGTTATATGCACTAATGGAAACCTATTCATTTTAAGTTGATCAACATCGCACAAGATAAACAATTAACTACATGAATCAATTAGCATAACGGAATTTTAAATTAAACTTCCTATTTCAATGGCATGAACAATGATTAGCAGAAAGTAAATAAAATAAAATAAAATAAAAATAAAAAAAAATAAAAAACAGGGGGGGCGGTTGAACCGGCCCTAGGGCGGTTGAACCGGCCCTAGGCAGGGCGGCCGAGCAGGGGCGCGGGCGGCTGAGCTGGGCGGCCGGGGGCGGCCAGGCGGGCGGCCGGGGCTGGCCAGGGACCGGCTGGGGCTGGCCAGGGACCGGCTGGGGCTGGCCAGGCGGGGGCTGGGGCGCGCGGCCAGGGGCGGCCGTGGCCGGCTGGGGCCAGGGCGGCCAGGCGGCCGGGCTGCCGAGGAGAGAGGAGGGGGAGGGGAGAGGGAGGGAGGAGGGAGAGAGGGAGGAGGGGGGGGCTCACCGGCGAGGGGCGGCCGACGGCGAGGGCGGCGGCCGGCGCTAGGGCAGGGGGGTAGGGGCGGCGGCGGCTTAGGGTGGGGGAGAGAAAATGGGAGAAAATGAGAGGGAGGGAGAGAGAATTGGGGAAAAAGGGGAGGTGGGGGGGCGGTTGGGCCTTTTTGGGCCCAAAAGGGGGGCGCAAGGGCGGCTGGGCCGGCCGGGGTCGGCCCACGGCGCGGGAGAGAGAGAAAAAGAGGAGAGAGAAAGAGAGAGAAAAAGAAAGAAAAGATCTTCTCCTCATTTTCGAAATCCGATCTTTCTACATGAATGCATTTGCACTTTCAAAGCAATCAAAAGAAATGCAAGGTTCGGCATGGTGCATCAAACAACATAAAGTATTTAGGGTTTTCATTACACGGGAATTCCAAACCGAATCCCGCTAACTTTGGAAAAGGTCAAGGTTTAGCGAGGGGAAAAAGAAAAAGAAAAGGTAACGCCCGAATTTTGGCGAGTAAAGAAAAGAAAAAATTCAACTGCAAAATTCGGGGCGTTACAAACCTATCCCCCTTAAAAGAATCTCGCCCTCGAGATTCAGGGTTGGCTAGCAAAGAGCTCTGGGTACTTGGCCATCAGATCATCTTCACGCTCCCAGGTTGCTTCTTCCTCGGAGTGGTGATTCCATTTGACTTTGCACATTCTGATGGTCTTCCTTCGGGTGACTCTGTCTGCAATCTCAAGGATTTGCACTGGCTTCTCAACGTAGGTCAAGTCCTCCTGGACTTCAAGACCTTCCACTGGCAACTGCTCTTCTGGCACACGCAAACACTTCTTCAACTGAGACACATGAAAGACATCATGCACAGCGGACAAATTCTCTGGCAAACTGAGCTGATAGGCCACTTCTCCACGTCTTGCAAGAATCTGATACGGACCAATGTAGCGGGGTGCTAGCTTGCCTTTCACTCCGAATCTTCTAACTCCTCTGATCGGTGACACTTTCAGATAGACAAAGTCTCCGACTTCAAAACTCAGCTCTCTTCTCCTTGTGTCTGCATAGCTTCGCTGCCTCGATTGCGCTATCTTCAGATTCTCTCGGACCATCTTGATGTTCTCTTCGGCTTCAAGCAGAATGTCTGGCCCAAACACCTGCTTTTCTCCAGGCTGATCCCATTGCAACGGAGTTCTACAACTCCTTCCATAAAGCGCCTGAAACGGTGACATCTTCAAACTGGCCTGGTAACTGTTGTTATAGGAAAACTCTGCATAAGGCAATCGCTTGTCCCATCCGGACTGATCTTGCAACGCACAGGCTCTCAACATATCTTCGAGAATTTGATTGGTCCTTTCAGTCTGGCCATCTGTCTGCGGGTGATAAGCTGAACTGAAATTCAGATGTGTGCCCAAGGCTTCATGCAACTGCTGCCAGAAATGAGAGGTGAACTGCGTTCCTCTGTCTGACACTATCTTCTTTGGCACACCATGAAGACAAACGATCCGAGACATATACAACTCTGCCAATACTGCACTGTTGGAGCTGGTCTTGACAGGTATGAAGTGGGCTGACTTGGTCAAACAGTCCACCACTACCCAAATAGAATCGTAGCTGGCTCGAGTGCGAGGCAATCCGACTATGAAATCCATACCGATTTCATCCCATTTCCACTGAGGGATCTGCAACGGTTGCAACAATCCAGCTGGTCTCTGGTGCTCTGCCTTAATTCTTCGGCAACTATCGCACTTAGCCACATGCTCTGCGATTTCCCTCTTCATTCCGTACCACCAGAATTTCTTCTTCAGATCCTGATACATCTTCTCACTACCAGGGTGAATCGAATAGGCTGTCTCATGAGCTTCCTTGAGGATCAACTCTCGAATAGACTGGACATTGGGAACACACAAGCGGTCTTTGAACCATATCACGCCTTCAGCATCTTCTCGAAAATCTTTGCCTCTGCCATCTAGAATCAATCGCTGAATCTCACTGATCTTTTCATCATTCTTCTGCGCTTCTTTGATTTCGCGCTCCAAGGTAGGTTCCAATTCAACCGTGACTCCTCGCGAATTGTTCAGAAACCCGAGACTCAACCTGTCAAACTCCTTGGCCAACTCGTAAGGCATCGGGCGAGCGACCATCAGATTGACTTGACTCTTTCTGCTCAAAGCATCTGCCACTACGTTTGCTTTGCCTGGATGGTAATGAATCTCCAACTCATAGTCTTTGATCAGCTCTAACCATCTTCGTTGCCTCATGTTCAGCTCTGACTGAGTGAATATGTACTTCAGACTCTTGTGATCTGTGTAAACATCGCATTTCTGTCCATACAGATAGTGTCTCCATGTCTTCAGTGCGTGAACCACTGCTGCCAACTCTAGATCATGGATTGGGTAGTTCTTCTCATGAACCTTCAACTGTCGGGACGAGTAAGCCACAACTCTTCCCTCTTGCATCAACACACATCCCAAACCCGTGTAACAAGCATCACAGTACACAGAGAAGGGCATGTGCACATCAGGCAAGACTAGGACAGGCGCTGTTGTCAACTTCTCTTTCAGCGCTTCAAAGGCTTCTTGGCATTTCTGGGTCCACTTGAACTCAACCTTGTTGCCTAGCAACGCTGTCATTGGTTTCGCAATCTTCGAAAACCCTTCAATGAATCGCCGATAATATCCGGCCATTCCAATGAAGCTCTTGATTCCTCGAGCATCCGTTGGCGCTTTCCAGTTCAAAATGTCTGCCACTTTCTTTGGATCCACAGCCAATCCTTCCTTGTTGATTATGTGACCCAAGAACAGGACTTCACTGATCCAGAACTCACACTTGCTCAACTTTGCATACAACTGGTGCTCTCGCAATCTCTGCAATACCATCCTCAAATGATCTGCATGCTCTTCTTTGCTTTGAGAATAAACCAGAATGTCATCAATGAATACCACCACAAACTTATCGAGATAATCCATGAATACACTGTTCATCAAGTTCATGAAGAACACTGGCGCATTGGTCAAACCAAAAGACATCACTGTGAACTCATACAAACCATACTTGGTAATGAATGCCGTCTTCGGAATGTCCGAAGGTCGGATCCTGAGCTGATGATAACCTGACCTCCGATCAATCTTGGAGAACACACTGGCTCCTCTCAACTGGTCGAACAGATCTTCTATTCTGGGCAAGGGATACTTGAGAGCACCTAGAGGGGGGGGGTGAATAGGTGATCCTGTAAACTTCAAAAACTTAAGCCACAAAACTTTGATGAAGCGTTAGCACAGTTAATGCCAAGTGGCTAGAGAGGAGCCAAGACACAATAACCACAAGAATTCAATCACAGAGATGACAAAGTGGTTATCCCGTGGTTCGGCCAAGTACAAAACTTGCCTACTCCACGTTGTGGCGTCCCAACGGACGAGAGTTGCACTCAACTCCTCTCAAGTGATCCAATTATCAACTTGAATACCACGGTGTTCTTCTTTTCTTAGATCTTTTCCCGTTTGCGAGGAATCTCCACAACTTGGAGTCTCTCGCCCTTACAATTGAGTTTCACCAAGAAGCACGGAGTAAGGTGGGAATGAGCAACGCACACAAGACTCAAAAATCAGAGCAACAACACGCACACAAGTCGCAACAAGAGCTCGCAACGCAACACAAAGAGTTCACAACTCCACAAGAGCTCTATATGCTATCACAATGAGACGAATGCGTGAGATCGATGTCTTGGTGCTTAGAAGTGTTGTAGGAATGCTTGGTGTCCTCCTCCATGCGCCTAGGGGTCCCTTTTATAGCCCCAAGGCAGCTAGGAGCCGTTGAGAACAAATCTGGAAGGCCATCCTTGCCTTCTGTCGTCGGGCGCACCGGACAGTCCGGTGCACACCGGACACTGTCCGGTGCCCGATTTCTTTCCTAAACAGGCGAAGCCGACCGTTGCCGACCGTTGCAGATCTGGCGCACCGGACAGTCCGGTGCCTCCTTCCGACCGTTGGCCAGACCACGTGTCGCGCGCAGATTCCGCGGCCGACCGTTGGCTCGGCCGACCGTTGGCTCACCGGACAGTCCGGTGCACACCGGACAGTCCGGTGATTTTTAGCCGAGCGCTGTCAGCAACTTTCCCGAGAGCGGGCAGTTTGCCCGAGGCAGCCTGGCGCACCGGACACTGTCCGGTGCACCACCGGACAGTCCGGTGCCCCAGACCGAAGCAGCCCTTTGGCTGTACACAGCCAACTCTTCTCTTCTTTCTTCTTTCTGTTTCTATCACTTAGACAAGTATATTAGTACACAAAACTAATGTACTAAAGCTTAGAAACATACCTTTACTCCATGATTTGCACCTTGTTCATCCATGTTCATAAATTCACAATTAAGCACATGTGTTGGCACTCAATCACCAAAATACTTAGAAATGGCCCAGGGGCACATTTCCCTTTCAATCTCCCCCTTTTTGGTGATTTATGCCAACACAACATAAAGCAACTAGAACAAGTGCAAACTCACTTCAAATAGAATAAATTTAAGTTTTATTCAATTTTGGCATATATGGATCATCCTTTGCCACCACTTGGTTTGTTTTTGCAAATCAAACTCAAATCTCCATCTCTAAGTTAAACACACATGTTAAAGCATAAAGAGAGTCATTTCAAAAGAGATTGATCAAGGATTTCAAAAACTCCCCCTTTTTCCCATAATTACTACTTCTCCCCACAAGAAGCCTACTTCTCCCCATAAGAAGCCAACTTGACAAAAGAGACAATACAAGAGTTTTGACAAAACAAAAGCTCTACTCTACTATTTTCAAATTTCTCAAGTGGTAGCTGATCCATTTATTGCTTTGGCCTTTATTTTCTCCCCCTTTGGCATCAAGCACCAAAACGGAATCAATCTTGGCCCTTTAACCCCATTGCCTCACCAAAGTCTTCAATTAAGAGCAAATGGCAATAAGAGTTCATGAGATGGACTTGGAATAATTTACCCTCTCATCGGAGTGCAGTGGAAGTCTTGCATAATCCAAGTCCACCTTTTCCCTTTCAATTCTCCTTTGAGACTAAGTCAAGCAAACTCAAGCATATGGTTAGTCTCAAAGGGTCAAGTTGTAACACATCTCCCCCTAAACATGTGCATCACTTTGCAACAGACTTGTGAGGTCCAGGGAGTGTTTATACAACTTGAGCACCATAATAAGCAACAAAATGCAGAATGAACATGATCAAAGGCATAAACACATGTATGCTACAATTCAATCCAAGTTCCGCGAATCTAAGACATTTAGCTCACTACGCAGCCTGCAAAAGGTCTTCTCATCTAGAGGCTTGGTAAAGATATCGGCTAGCTGGTTCTCGGTGCTAACATGAAACACTTCGATATCTCCCTTTTGCTGGTGGTCTCTCAAAAAGTGATGCCGGATGTCTATGTGCTTTGTGCGGCTGTGCTCAACAGGATTTTCCGCCATGCGGATAGCACTCTCATTATCACATAGGAGTGGGACTTTGCTCAGATTGTAGCCAAAGTCCCTGAGGGTTTGCCTCATCCAAAGTAGTTGCGCGCAACACTGTCCTGCGGCAACGTACTCGGCCTCAGCGGTGGATAGGGCAACGGATGTTTGTTTCTTAGAGTTCCATGACACCAGGGACCTTCCTAAGAATTGGCACGTCCCCGATGTACTCTTCCTATCGACCTTACATCCAGCATAATCGGAGTCTGAATATCCAATCAAGTCAAAGGTAGACCCCTTTGGATACCAGAGCCCGAGGCAAGGCGTAGCAACTAGATATCTAAGGATTCGCTTCACCGCCACTAAGTGACACTCCTTAGGATCGGATTGAAATCTAGCACACATGCATACGCTAAGCATAATATCCGGTCTACTAGCACATAAGTAAAGTAATGACCCTATCATTGACCGGTATGCTTTTTGATCAACGGACTTACCACCTTTGTTGAGGTCGGTGTGCCCGTCGGTTCCCATCGGCGTCTTTGCGGGCTTGGCGTCCTTCATCCCAAACCTCTTTAGCAGATCTTGCGTGTACTTCGTTTGAGAGATGAAGGTGCCATCCTTGAGTTGCTTCACTTGGAACCCAAGGAAGTAGTTCAACTCACCCATCATCGACATCTCGAATTTCTGCGTCATCACCCTGCTAAACTCTTCACAAGACTTTTTATTAGTAGACCCAAATATTATGTCATCGACATAAATTTGGCACACAAATAAATCACCATCACATGTCTTAGTGAAAAGAGTTGGATCAGCTTTCCCAACCTTGAAAGCATTAGCAATTAAGAAATCTCTAAGGCATTCATACCATGCTCTTGGGGCTTGTTTAAGTCCATAGAGCGCCTTAGAGAGCTTACACACGTGGTCGGGGTACCGCTCATCCTCGAAGCCAGGGGGTTGCTCCACGTACACCTCCTCCTTTATTGGCCCGTTGAGGAAAGCGCTCTTCACATCCATTTGGTACAACCTGAAAGAATGGTGAGCGGCATATGCTAGCAAGATACGAATGGACTCTAGCCTAGCCACAGGAGCAAACGTCTCCTCAAAGTCCAAACCTGCGACTTGGGCATAACCTTTTGCCACAAGTCGAGCCTTGTTCCTTGTCACCACCCCGTGCTCGTCCTGTTTGTTGCGGAACACCCACTTGGTTCCCACAACATTTTGCTTGGGACGAGGCACCAGTGTCCAAACTTCGTTGCGCTTGAAGTTGTTGAGTTCCTCCTGCATGGCCAACACCCAGTCCGGATCTAGCAAGGCCTCTTCTACCCTGAAAGGCTCAACAGAAGAGACAAAGGAGTAATGCTCACAAAAATTAACTAATCGAGATCGAGTAGTTACTCCCTTGCTAATGTCACCCAAAATTTGATCGACGGGATGATCCCTTTGAATCATCGCTCGAACTTGGGTTGGAGGTGCCGGTGGCGCTTCTTCCTCCATCACATAATCATCATGTGCTCCCCCTTGATCACACGCCTCCTTTTGATGAACCTGTTCATCGTCTTGAGTTGGGGGATGCACCGTCGTTGAGGAAGAAGGTTGATCTCGTTCATCTTGTTCCTGTGGCCGAACGTCTCCAATCGCCATGGTTCGAATAGCGGCCGTCGGAACATCTTCTTCATCTACATCATCACAATCAATAACTTGCTCTCTTGGAGAGCCATTAGTCTCATCAAATACAACGTCGCTAGAGACTTCAACCAAACCCGATGATTTGTTGAAGACCCTATACGCCTTTGTATTTGAATCATAACCTAATAAAAACCCTTCTACAGCTTTGGGAGCAAACTTGGAATTTCTACCCTTCTTCACTAGAATGTAGCACTTGCTCCCAAAAACTCGAAAGTAAGATACATTGGGTTTGTTACCGGTTAGTAGCTCATACGACGTCTTCTTGAGGAGGCGATGTAGGTAGACCCGGTTGATGGCGTGGCAAGCCGTGTTCACGGCTTCCGACCAAAAAACACTCGGGGGTCTTGAATTCTCCAAGCATTGTCCTCGCCATGTCGATTAGCGTCCTGTTCTTCCTCTCTACCACACCATTTTGCTGTGGTGTGTAGGGAGCGGAGAACTCGTGCTTGATCCCTTCCTCCTCAAGAAACTCCTCCACTTGAAGATTCTTGAACTCGGACCCGTTGTCGCTCCTTATCTTCTTCACCTTGAGCTCAAACTCATTTTGAGCTCTCCTGAGGAAGCGCTTGAGGGTCCCTTGGGTTTCAGACTTATCCTGCAAAAAGAACACCCAAGTGAAGCGGGAAAAGTCATCAACAATAACTAGACCATACTTACTTCCTCCTATACTCAGATAGGCGACGGGTCCGAAGAGGTCCATGTGCAGCAGCTCCAGAGGTCTTGAAGTGGTCATCACATTCTTGCTGTGATGTGCTCCTCCCACTTGTTTACCTGCTTGACAAGCTGCACAAGGTCTATCTTTTTCGAATTGAACGTTAGTCAAACCTATCACGTGTTCTCCCTTTAGAAGCTTGTGAAGGTTCTTCATCCCCACATGTGCTAAGCGGCGATGCCACAGCCAGCCCATGCTAGTCTTAGCTATTAAGCATGCATCTAGACCGGCCTCTTCTTTTGCAAAATCAACTAAGTAAAGCTTGCCGTCTAATACACCCTTAAAAGCTAGTGAACCATCACTTCTTCTAAAGACAGACACATCTACATTTGTAAATAAACAATTATATCCCATTTGACATAATTGACTAACAGATAGCAAATTATAACCAAGAGACTCTACTAAAAACACATTTGAAATAGAGTGCTCATTGGAAATTGCAATTTTACCTAGCCCTTTTACCTTGCCTTGATTCCCATCACCGAATATAATTGAATCTTGGGAATCTTTACTCTTGACATAGGAGGTGAACATCTTCTTCTCCCCCGTCATATGGTTTGTGCATCCGCTGTCTATAATCCAGCTTGAACCCCCGGATGCATAAACCTGCAAGGCAAATTTAGGCTTGGGTTTTAGGTACCCAACTCATGTTGGGTCCTGCAAGGTTAGCACAAATGTCCTTAGGGACCCAAATGCAAGTCCTGTCTCCCTTGCATTTTGCCCCTAACTTCCTAGCAATTACCTTTCTATTCTTTCTACAAATTGCAAAGGAAGCATTCAACGCATGATATATTGTAGAAGATTCATTCACTACTTTCCTAGGAGCATGAATAACATTCTTTCTAGGCACATGATGAATATTTTTCCGAGGCATATTTCTATTATGCACATAAGAAGAACTAGAAGCAACCATGACATGAGCATCAAAATCATCATAAGCATTGTAACCCCTATAAGCACTTCTAGGTTGTCTTCTATCATGATACAAAAAAGCATGGTTCTTTTTAGCACTAGTAGCCATAGGGGCCTTCCCTTTTTCCTTAGCGGAAATAGGAGCCTTATGGCTTGTTAAGTTCTTGGCTTCCCTTTTGAAGCCAAGTCCATCCTTAATGGAGGGGTGTCTACCAACAGTGTAGGCATCCCTAGCAAATTTTAGTTTCTCAAAATCACTCTTGCTAGTCTTAAGTTGAGCATTAAGACTAGCTAATTCAACATTCAATTTTGAAATAGAAACTAAGTGTTCACTACAAGCATTAATATCAATGTCCTTACACCTAGTACAAATTTCAACATGTTCAACACAAGAAGTGGATTTATTTGCTTCTACTAGTTTAGCATTTAAATCATCGTTTATGCTCTTTAAGTTAGAAATAGAATCATGGCATGTAGACACTTCACAAGCAAGCATTTCATTCCTCTTAATTTCTAATGCAAGGGATTTTTGAGCTTCTACAAACTTATCATGTTCTTCATACAACAAATCCTCTTGCTTTTCTAAAAGTATATTCTTTTCATTCAAGGCATCAATTAATTCATTAATTTTGTCTATCTTAGATCTATCTAGGCCTTTGAACAAACATGAATAATCTACTTCATCCTCATCACTAGACTCTTCCTCACTTGAAGAAGCATAGGTAGAGTTTCGAGTACATACCTTCTTCTCCCTTGCCATAAGGCATGTATGACGCTCGTTGGGGAAGAGGGTTGATTTGTTGAAGGCGGTGGCGGCGAGTCCTTCATTGTCGGAGTCGGAAGAGGAGCAATCCGAGTCCCACTCCTTGCCTAGATGCGCCTCGCCCTTTGCCTTCTTGTAATGCTTCTTCTTTTCCCTCTTGTTCCCTTGGTCCTGATCACTATCATTGTCGGGACAATTAGCAATAAAATGACCAAGCTTACCGCATTTGAAGCATGAGCGCTTCCCCTTGGCTTTGGTCTTGCTTGGCTGTCCCTTGTGACCTTTTAGTATCGTCTTGAAGCGTTTAATGATGAGAGCCATTTCTTCATCATTAAGTCCGGCCGCCTCAATTTGTGCCACCTTGCTAGGTAGCGCCTCCTTGCTTCGTGTTGCTTTGAGAGCAAAAGGTTGCGGCTCGTTGATTGGACCGTTTAGAGCGTCGTCGACGTATCTCGCCTCCTTGATCATCATCCGCCCGCTTACGAATTTTCCGAGTACCTCCTCGGGCGTCATCTTCGTGTACCTGGGATTCTCACGAATATTGTTTACGAGATGAGGATCAAGAACGGTAAAGGACCTTAGCATTAGGCGGACGACGTCGTGGTCCGTCCATCGCGTGCTTCCATAGCTCCTTATTTTGTTGACAAGGGTCTTGAGCCGGTTGTATGTTTGGGTTGGCTCCTCCCCCCTTATCATAGCGAATCTCCCGAGTTCGCCTTCCACCAATTCCATTTTGGTGAGCATGGTGACGTCGTTGCCCTCGTGAGAGATCTTGAGGGTGTCCCATATCTGCTTGGCATTGTCCAAGCCGCTCACCTTGTTGTACTCTTCCCTGCACAAAGATGCTAAGAGAACAGTAGTAGCTTGTGCATTTTTATGAATTTGTTCATTAATAAACATAGGGCTATCCGAGCTATCAAATTTCATTCCACTTTCCACACTCTCCCAAATGCTTGGATGGAGAGAAAATAAGTGAGTACGCATTTTGTGACTCCAAAATCCGTAGTCTTCTCCATCAAAGTGAGGAGGTTTGCCAAGTGGAATGGGGAGCAAATGAGTATTTGAGCTATGCGGAATGCGCGAATAATCAAAAGAAAAGTTTGAGTTAACCGTCTTTTGTTTGTAGTCGTTGTCCTCATCCTTTTGGGAAGAAGTAGACTCATCACTGTCGTAGTAGACGATCTCCTTGATGCGTCTTGTCTTCTTCTTCTTCCCATCTTTGCGTCTGTGGCCCGAGCCCGAGTCGTTGGACTTGTCATCCCTTGGCTCGTTGACGAAGAACTCCTTCTCCTTGTCGTTGATCACAATTCCCTTCCCCTTAGGATCCATCTCTTCGGGCGGCTAGTCCCTTTCTTGAAGAGAACGGCTCTGATACCAATTGAGAGCACCTAGAGGGGGGGGGGTGAATAGGTGATCCTGTAAACTTCAAAAACTTAAGCCACAAAACTTTGATGAAGCGTTAGCACAGTTAATGCCAAGTGGCTAGAGAGGAGCCAAGACACAATAACCACAAGAATTCAATCACAGAGATGACAAGGTGGTTATCCCGTGGTTCGGCCAAGTACAAAACTTGCCTACTCCACGTTGTGGCGTCCCAACGGACGAGAGTTGCACTCAACTCCTCTCAAGTGATCCAATGATCAACTTGAATACCACGGTGTTCTTCTTTTCTTAGATCTTTTCCCGTTTGCGAGGAATCTCCACAACTTGGAGTCTCTCGCCCTTACAATTGAGTTTCACCAAGAAGCACGGAGTAAGGTGGGAATGAGCAACGCACACAAGACTCAAAAATCAGAGCAACAACACGCACACAAGTCGCAACAAGAGCTCGCAACGCAACACAAAGAGTTCACAACTCCACAAGAGCTCTATATGCTATCACAATGAGACGAATGCGTGAGATCGATGTCTTGGTGCTTAGAAGTGTTGTAGGAATGCTTGGTGTCCTCCTCCATGCGCCTAGGGGTCCCTTTTATAGCCCCAAGGCAGCTAGGAGCCGTTGAGAACAAATCTGGAAGGCCATCCTTGCCTTCTGTCGTCGGGCGCACCGGACAGTCCGGTGCACACCGGACACTGTCCGGTGCCCGATTTCTTTCCTAAACAGGCGAAGCCGACCGTTGCCGACCGTTGCAGATCTGGTGCACCGGACAGTCCGGTGCACACCGGACAGTCTGGTGCCTCCTTCCGACCGTTGGCCAGACCACGTGTCGCGCGCAGATTCCGCGGCCGACCGTTGGCTCGGCCGACCGTTGGCTCACCGGACAGTCCGGTGCACACCGGACAGTCCTGTGATTTTTAGCCGAGCGCTGTCAGCAACTTTCCCGAGAGCGGGCAGTTTGCCCGAGGCAGCCTGGCGCACCGGACACTGTCCGGTGCACCACCGGACAGTCCGGTGCCCCAGACCGAAGCAGCCCTTTGGCTGTACACAGCCAACTCTTCTCTTCTTTCTTCTTTCTGTTTCTATCACTTAGACAAGTATATTAGTACACAAAACTAATGTACTAAAGCTTAGAAACATACCTTTACTCCATGATTTGCACCTTGTTCATCCATGTGCATAAATTCACAATTAAGCACATGTGTTGGCACTCAATCACCAAAATACTTAGAAATGGCCCAGGGGCACATTTCCCTTTCAATACTTGTTCTTGATCGTGACCTCATTCAAAGCTCGATAATCGATGCACATCCTCTTGGTGCCATCTTTCTTCTCCACAAATAGGACAGGGGCGGCCCAAGGCGAGGTGCTTGGCCGGATGTAACCTTTCTCTGTCAGCTCATCAATTTGCTTCTTAAGTTCAACCAACTCTGGTCCAGATATTCTGTAAGCTCTCTTAAAGATAGGGGCGGTTCCAGGAAGAAGCTCTATGGCAAACTCAACTTTCCGCTCTGGTGGCATACCCGGTAAGTCCTTTGGAAACACATCCGGGAATTCAGACACAATAACGCCCCGAATTTTGCAGTTGAATTTTTTCTTTTCTTTACTCGCCAAAATTCGGGCGTTACCTTTTCTTTTTCTTTTTCCCCTCGCTAAACCTTGACCTTTTCCAAAGTTAGCGGGATTCGGTTTGGAATTCCCGTGTAATGAAAAACCCTAAATACTTTATGTTGTTTGATGCACCATGCCGAACCTTGCATTTCTTTTGATTGCTTTGAAAGTGCAAATGCATTCATGTAGAAAGATCGGATCTCGAAAATGAGGAGAAGATCTTTTCTTTCTTTTTCTCTCTCTTTCTCTCTCCTCTTTTTCTCTCTCTCTCGCGCCGTGGGCCGACCCCGGCCGGCCCAGCCGCCCCTGGCGCCCCCTCTTGGGCCTTGGCAGGCCCAGCCGCCCCCCCATCCCCCCTTTTTTCCCCAAACCCTCTCCCTCTCCCTCTCATTTTCCCTCTCTCTCCCTAGCGCCGCCCCTACCCGCCCCTGCCCTAAGCCGCCGCCGCCCCTACCCCCCTGCCCTAGCGCCGGCCGCCGCCCTCGCCGTCGGCCGCCCCTCGCCGGTGAGCCCCCCCCCCTCCTCCCTCTCTCCCTCCTCCCTCCCTCTCCCCTCCCCCTCCTCTCTCCTCGGCAGCCCGGCCGCCTGGCCGCCCTGGCCTGGCCGCCTTGGCCGCGCCCCCAGCCGGCCGCTGCCGCGCCGCCCTGGCCCCAGCCGGCCACGGCCGCCCCTGGCCGCGTGCCCCAGCCCCCGCCTGGCCAGCCCCAGCCGGCCCCTGGCCAGCCCCGGCCGCCCGCCTGGCCGCCCCCGGCCGCCCAGCTCAGCCGCCCGCGCCCCTGCTCGGCCGCCCTGCCTAGGGCCGGTTTTTTTATTTTTTTTTATTTTTATTTTATTTTATTTACTTTCTGTGATCATAGCTATTTTATTTTAGGTAGGCTAATCATTGTTCATGCCATTGAAATAGGAAGTTTAATTTAAAATTCCGTTATGCTAATTGATTCATGTAGTTAATTGTTTATCTTGTGCGATGTTGATCAACTTAAAATGAATAGGTTTCCATTAGTGCATATAACAGAATTCTTTTGCTAAGAACCAATTGTAATTGATCGTTAGTGCATAAGATTTAACCCCCTGCGAGACCCTTTCCCGTTTCATTTTAATCATAATAAATGCGATATCGAATGTCATACTTGATGCATACTCACTTTATTTGTTCCCTTGTATGGTGTACTGTTATTTTGTATTAAATGTGGATGGATGTATGTATGTTTGCAATCGCATAGAGAACGATCCGGTCGAAGAGCCCGAGGAATTCGCAGGAGAAGCCCCTGAGCAGCAGTCGGTTGGTGGAGGCAAGTGTCCTTTGACCTATCTCTGTCCTAATCATTCTTTAATTCACCTCCCGCATTACACATTTATGCCTAAGGATTGACTAGCTTTTGTTATCCATGTCCTTGTTTACCTATTTGGGTCAGATTATTACTGCTTAGTTTGATGCTATTGCTCAACTTTAATCAATGAACATGATGTGGTTATCTATGATACGCTGTTTTCCCGTTCTTACTTATGATTATATTTGTGACCTTCAAGGGGACTCGAGCGGTTTCTCGAGTGCCTCTCCGTAAGGACCTGTTCAATGGATGACCGCCCGGGAAAACAGTGCAACCATGAGGGTGGAATGGGGTGCCCTTAGCTGAATAATTAGATGATCCGGGGTGTAGTTCGCTTCGCCGTCGTGCCGTCAATGGGGCTCAGTGTATGCGGCTCGCTCTGCCAAGGTTGATTTGTCCCTTGGGGAGGAGTGCGGTACATTTAGGAAACCTAACGGGTGGCTACAGCCCTGGGGAATCTTTGTAAAGGCTTCATAGTGAATCCCTGGCCATTCACCTCGGGAGTGAATAAGGGTCTTGCAAGCCCGGGCCAGAGAGGGAATCACGGCTTGTGGGTAAAGTGCACAACCTCTGCAGAGTGTTATGAAACTGATATATCAGCCGTGCTCACGGTTAAGAGCGGCCAAGGGAGCTCCAGAGATTAGTGATACTTGATCATAGATACTTTGGTACAGGTGGCAATGAGATTGATGGTTCTGATTATGATTATGGTATTGGTAAGTGGTATTCTTTCTGTTTGGAAAGGATACATTGGGCTAATAACTTGGGTTAACGTTAAAACCTGGCTCTCTACTAGTAAGTAATAACCTGACCAACTAAAAGCAACTGCTTGACTTACCCCCACATAAAGCTAGTCCACTACAGCCAAACGGGATGCTTGCTGAGTATGTTGATGTGTACTCACCCTTGCTCTACACACCAAACCCCCCCCCCCAGGTTGTCAGCATTGCAACCACTGCTCAGGCGAAGATGAAGCTGTGGAAGGAGACTTCCAGGAGTTCCAAGACTACGACGAGTTCTAGGTGTGGGTTAGCGGCAACCCCCAGTCGGCTGCCTGTGAAGGCCGCGTTATCTACGTTTCTTTTTCGCACTTTGATTTATTGTAAGAACTATATGGACGTCTCAGACGTATGATGTAATCGACTATTATTTCCCCTTTTAATACTATTTGAGCACTGTGTGATGATGTCCATGTTATGTAACTGCTGTGTACGTGAATAACTGATCCTGGCACGTACATGGTTCGCATTCGGTTTGCCTTCTAAAACCGGGTGTGACATAAGTGGTATCAAAGCCGTGCTGACTGTAGGACCGCTAACCTAGAATAGAATGGTCGTTCTAAGGACTATAGACCTCTGTCCCTGCCTTGACTTTGATATCCCTTCAAAAGTTGGTCATACCGACCAAACCTATGTTCTACTATATAATATACCTTGCTGAAAATTATGTTTTATTCCAATCCTTCATTTACTTATGATTCATTATTTGCTGGTCATATTAATTCTGTTCTCACCCTTTTGCTTGCGATGTCTTTTGTAGATGGCTCGACTTAGACACACTGCACGAAAGTCAGTCATCCCCTTCTTACCCTCCCGCCTTGCTGAGCGTCCGCTTCGCCGTCCCGTGGCCGGACAGTCCAGCCACTTGGAGAGACTACACCACCGCCTGCGTGAGGAGCAGGAACGTCGACGACAGGAGCAGCAGGGCTCTTCTTTCTCGCTCCACCAGGAGATAGAGTCTGTGAGGAGCTGCTCTCCTGTGCTTCCTCTGGAGGCGCCCCCTGCACCACCACTGGGCGCCCCAGCTTCTGGAGTAGCTGCTGGAGGAGACCCAGACGACGGAGATGGCGATGACAGCTCGAACCACGACACCGACTTCTCTGCTAACCCTGAGCCGGAAGGATGGGTTGCTCGACCCATCACTCGCGACGCTACTCGCGGGTGTCACTTCCACGATGCGCTCGACACCCTGCTACGTCGGGCATTTGACCGGCATACTTGGTCCGTCGAGTATCGCTGTGTGGTCTACCAGCACAGTCGCGGGGTCTACCCGGACCGCTGGGAGGCAACCTGCTTGGTGCGCTGCCCGGAGAACAGTCTCCAGGGTGCGGAGGCCTGCTCAGAGCACTATTCTATCTCTGAGCGGGACTCAGCTGAGGCAGCCATGCAGGATGCTGCACGGCGTGCGCTTTCGCACTACTGCTCGGTTTTCGGTGGGGCAGCTGACGGTCTCGACCTGAAGTATTACCCCCGCCGTTCATCTGGCAGCACAGGAGGCGTGATTGTCTCACCTGTCGGTGAGGGCAATCCTAGGTTGAGCAGCACAGTCAACCTAGCCGCCGTGCTAAACACGGAGCTGGACCATGCACTAGACGAGCTGAGTAGGGCTCGTGCTGAGATCGCCCTGCTGCGGGCTGAGCGCGCGGAACGTCGTCACCTGGATGGTGGTTCCCCCGCTCCCGTCGGGACTCAGCACCCGTACCGCTCACCTCAGCGTGGACACCAGTCTTATGGCAATCCCGACTGCAAGACCAAGATAAATCTAGAACCATAGATCGCTAGAGTTGGATCTTGTAATTAATACGAAATATATACATAGAAGCTACAGTCTTAGCGTTAGTCTTGGTTTTAGTTAGTCTTAGTTAGACAGGATAGTTTGCTATATCCTGTGCATTTATGTTTGTCATGATGAACTATGTTTGGTTTGGATCTTTGTAATGACTGTCACCAGAGTGTGGGTATCCCCTGCATTTTGGTTTACCTATTATGTTAATGGAGTTAGTTATATAGTTGGGAAACCTTTATTCTACTTTCCTCTCTATCTGAGAAGCTGTGTGGTCTGTGTTGGAGATCAGTGAAGATGCTCATCTGTTCAGTGCTGTTGGAGAATTCTATACTCTTTTCTTATGCTGCAAGATTTGCCAGATCAGTTCTGATGTGTGGTTGCATACTGCAGATGTCAGAGAACAGGCGCAGAGGAGGAAGGCGTGCTCAGCAGGAGCAAGCCAGTCAACAAGATGAGGCGCCCCAGCAGCAGCAGCTGCCACCCCCGCCCCCGATGTCGATCGAGCAGATGTTTCTGATGCAGACTCAGGCAGTTCAGGCCATCGGTCAGACTCTAGCCGCCATTCAGCAGCAGCAGCAGCAGCAACAGCAGCAAGCACCACTCCAGCCTCAGATGCCTCAGATGCCCAGAGACAAGCGTGCTGAATTCATGAGAGGCCATCCACCAACGTTCGCTCATTCTTCTGACCCCATGGATGCTGAAGATTGGCTGCGCACTGTGGAGCGGGAGTTGCATACCGCTCAGTGTGATGACAGGGAGAAAGTCTTGTATGGTCCCCGTCTGTTGAGAGGAGCAGCCCAATCATGGTGGGAGTCTTACCTCGCCACCCATGCCAACCCCGACACCATCACCTGGGAAGAATTCAGAGGTAGCTTTCGTCAGTACCATGTGCCTGCAGGTCTGATGACAGTGAAGAAGGAGGAGTTCCTGGCCCTTAAGCAAGGGTCATCATCTGTCAGTGAGTATCGAGACAGGTTTCTGCAATTGTCTCGCTATGCTCCTGAGGATGTCAACACTGACGCCAAGCGACAATACCGTTTTCTGAGAGGCTTGGTCGACCCCCTGCAGTATCAACTGATGAATCACACCTTCCCGACATTCCAGCACCTGATTGATAGAGCGATCATGACAGAAAGGAAGCGTAAGGAGATGGAAGATCGTAAGCGCAAGATCAGTGGACCCCAGCCTGGAAGCAGCAGCCGCCCTCGTTTTTCAGGCAATCAACCTCAGCAGTTCAGGCAGAACCAGCGTCCACATCAGCAGCATCAGCAGCGTCAGCAGCATCAGCAGTTCCAAAGGCAGTATCCTCAGCACCAGTACCAGAACCGTCAGAACAATCAGTCAGGAGGTCAGTTTCAGAGGCAGAATCAGCAAGCACCTCGTCTTCCTGCCCCAGCAAACCAGCAGAACGGTCAGGCAGCACCAGCTCAGGTTGGAAACAGAGCATGTTTCCACTGTGGAGAGCAAGGCCACTGGGTGATGCAATGTCCGAAGAAGGCAGCCCAGCAGCAGTCAGGCCCCAATGCCCCAGCGAAGCAGAACGTGCCTCAGCCTGGATCAGGCAATCGCTCCCAGCCGCGCTATAACCATGGAAGGCTGAACCACTTGGAGGCTGAAGCAGTTCAGGAGACCCCCGGCATGACAGTAGGTATGTTCCCAGTCGATTCCCATAATGCAGAAGTGTTATTTGATACTGGAGCAACGCATTCTTTTATTACTGCATCATGGGTAGAAGCACATAATCTTCCAATTACTACCATGTCAACCCCCATTCAAATTGACTCAACCGGTGGTAGAATTCGAGCCGATAGCATTTGTTTGAATATAAGTGTGGAAATAAGGGGGATAGTGTTTCCCGCCAACCTTATAGTAATGGGTACTCAGGGAATAGATGTCATCCTAGGGATGAATTGACTAGATAAGTATCAGGCAGTTATCAGTTGTGATAAAAGGACAATCAAGTTGGTGTCCCCACTTGGAGAGGAAGTGGTGACCGAGTTAGTCCCGCCTGAGCCAAAGAAAGGAAGTTGTTATCAGATAGCTGTCGATAGCAGTGAAGCAGACCCAATTGAGAGTATCAAGGTTGTGTCTGAATTCCCGGATGTGTTTCCAAAGGACTTACCGGGTATGCCACCAGAGCGGAAAGTTGAGTTTGCCATAGAGCTTCTTCCTGGAACCGCCCCTATCTTTAAGAGAGCTTACAGAATATCTGGACCAGAGTTGGTTGAACTTAAGAAGCAGATTGATGAGCTGACAGAGAAAGGTTACATTCGGCCAAGCACCTCGCCTTGGGCCGCCCCTGTCCTATTTGTGGAGAAGAAAGATGGCACCAAGAGGATGTGCATCGATTATCGAGCTTTGAATGAGGTCACGATCAAGAACAAGTATCCCTTGCCCAGAATAGAAGATCTGTTCGACCAGTTGAGAGGAGCCAGTGTGTTCTCCAAGATTGATCTGAGGTCAGGTTATCATCAGCTCAGGATCCGACCTTTGGACATTCCGAAGACGGCATTCATTACCAAGTATGGTTTGTATGAGTTCACAGTGATGTCTTTTGGTTTGACCAATGCGCCAGCGTTCTTCATGAACTTGATGAACAGTGTATTCATGGATTATCTCGATAAGTTTGTGGTGGTATTCATTGATGACATTCTGGTTTATTCTCAAAGCGAAGAAGAGCATGCAGATCATTTGAGGATGGTATTGCAGAGATTGCGAGAGCACCAGTTGTATGCAAAGTTGAGCAAGTGTGAGTTCTGGATCAGTGAAGTCCTGTTCTTGGGTCACATAATCAACAAGGAAGGATTGGCTGTGGATCCAAAGAAAGTGGCAGACATTTTGAACTGGAAAGCGCCAACGGATGCTCGAGGAATCAAGAGCTTCATTGGAATGGCCGGATATTATCGGCGATTCATTGAAGGGTTTTCGAAGATTGCGAAACCAATGACAGCGTTGCTAGGCAACAAGGTTGAGTTCAAGTGGACCCAGAAATGCCAAGAAGCCTTTGAAGCGCTGAAAGAGAAGTTGACAACAGCGCCTGTCCTAGTCTTGCCTGATGTGCACATGCCCTTCTCTGTGTACTGTGATGCTTGTTACACGGGTTTGGGATGTGTGTTGATGCAAGAGGGAAGAGTTGTGGCTTACTCGTCCCGACAGTTGAAGGTTCATGAGAAGAACTACCCAATCCATGATCTAGAGTTGGCAGCAGTGGTTCACGCACTGAAGACATGGAGACACTATCTGTATGGACAGAAATGCGATGTTTACACAGATCACAAGAGTCTGAAGTACATATTCACTCAGACAGAGCTGAACATGAGGCAACGAAGATGGTTAGAGCTGATCAAAGACTATGAGTTGGAGATTCATTACCATCCAGGCAAAGCAAACGTAGTGGCAGATGCTTTGAGCAGAAAGAGTCAAGTCAATCTGATGGTCGCTCGCCCGATGCCTTACGAGTTGGCCAAGGAGTTTGACAGGTTGAGTCTCGGGTTTCTGAACAATTCGCGAGGAGTCACGGTTGAATTGGAACCTACCTTGGAGCGCGAAATCAAAGAAGCGCAGAAGAATGATGAAAAGATCAGTGAGATTCGGCGATTGATTCTAGATGGCAGAGGCAAAGATTTTCGAGAAGATGCTGAAGGCGTGATATGGTTCAAAGACCGCTTGTGTGTTCCCAATGTCCAGTCTATTCGAGAGTTGATCCTCAAGGAAGCTCATGAGACAGCCTATTCGATTCACCCTGGTAGTGAGAAGATGTATCAGGATCTGAAGAAGAAATTCTGGTGGTACGGAATGAAGAGGGAAATCGCAGAGCATGTGGCTAAGTGCGATAGTTGCCGAAGAATTAAGGCAGAGCACCAGAGACCAGCTGGATTGTTGCAACCGTTGCAGATCCCTCAGTGGAAATGGGATGAAATCGGTATGGATTTCATAGTCGGATTGCCTCGCACTCGAGCCGGCTACGATTCTATTTGGGTAGTGGTGGACCGTTTGACCAAGTCAGCCCACTTCATACCTGTCAAGACCAGCTACAACAGTGCAGTATTGGCAGAGTTGTATATGTCTCGGATCGTTTGTCTTCATGGTGTGCCAAAGAAGATAGTGTCTGACAGAGGAACGCAGTTCACCTCTCATTTCTGGCAGCAGTTGCATGAAGCCTTGGGCACACATCTGAATTTCAGTTCAGCTTATCACCCGCAGACAGATGGCCAGACTGAAAGGACCAATCAAATTCTCGAAGATATGTTGAGAGCCTGTGCGTTGCAAGATCAGTCCGGATGGGACAAGCGATTGCCTTATGCAGAGTTTTCCTATAACAACAGTTACCAGGCCAGTTTGAAGATGTCACCGTTTCAGGCGCTTTATGGAAGGAGTTGTAGAACTCCGTTGCAATGGGATCAGCCTGGAGAAAAGCAGGTGTTTGGGCCAGACATTCTGCTTGAAGCCGAAGAGAACATCAAGATGGTCCGAGAGAATCTGAAGATAGCGCAATCGAGGCAGCGAAGCTATGCAGACACAAGGAGAAGAGAGCTGAGTTTTGAAGTCGGAGACTTTGTCTATCTGAAAGTGTCACCGATCAGAGGAGTCAGAAGATTCGGAGTGAAAGGCAAGCTAGCACCCCGCTACATTGGTCCGTATCAGATTCTTGCAAGACGTGGAGAAGTGGCCTATCAGCTCAGTTTGCCAGAGAATTTGTCCGCTGTGCATGATGTCTTTCATGTGTCTCAGTTGAAGAAGTGTTTGCGTGTGCCAGAAGAGCAGTTGCCAGTGGAAGGTCTTGAAGTCCAGGAGGACTTGACCTACGTTGAGAAGCCAGTGCAAATCCTTGAGATTGCAGACAGAGTCACCCGAAGGAAGACCATCAGAATGTGCAAAGTCAAATGGAATCACGACTCCGAGGAAGAAGCAACCTGGGAGCGTGAAGATGATCTGATGGCCAAGTACCCAGAGCTCTTTGCTAGCCAACCCTGAATCTCGAGGGCGAGATTCTTTTAAGGGGGATAGGTTTGTAACGCCCCGAATTTTGCAGTTGAATTTTTTCTTTTCTTTACTCGCCAAAATTCGGGCGTTACCTTTTCTTTTTCTTTTTCCCCTCGCTAAACCTTGACCTTTTCCAAAGTTAGCGGGATTCGGTTTGGAATTCCCGTGTAATGAAAAACCCTAAATACTTTATGTTGTTTGATGCACCATGCCGAACCTTGCATTTCTTTTGATTGCTTTGAAAGTGCAAATGCATTCATGTAGAAAGATCGGATTTCGAAAATGAGGAGAAGATCTTTTCTTTCTTTTTCTCTCTCTTTCTCTCTCCTCTTTTTCTCTCTCTCCCGCGCCGTGGGCCGACCCCGGCCGGCCCAGCCGCCCCTGGCGCCCCCTCTTGGGCCTTGGCAGGCCCAGCCGCCCCCCCCATCCCCCCTTTTTTCCCCAAACCCTCTCCCTCTCCCTCTCATTTTCCCTCTCTCTCCCTAGCGCCGCCCCTACCCGCCCCTGCCCTAAGCCGCCGCCGCCCCTACCCCCCTGCCCTAGCGCCGGCCGCCGCCCTCGCCGTCGGCCGCCCCTCGCCGGTGAGCCCCCCCCTCCTCCCTCTCTCCCTCCTCCCTCCCTCTCCCCTCCCCCTCCTCTCTCCTCGGCAGCCCGGCCACCTGGCCGCCCTGGCCTGGCCGCCTTGGCCGCGCCGCCCTGGCCCCAGCCGGCCACGGCAGCCCCTGGCCGCGCGCCCCAGCCCCCGCCTGGCCAGCCCCAGCCGGCCCCTGGCCAGCCCCGGCCGCCCGCCTGGCCGCCCCCGGCCGCCCAGCTCAGCCGTCCGCGCCCGCGCCCCTGCTCGGCCGCCCTGCCTAGGGCCGGTTCAACCGCCCTAGGGCCGGTTCAACCGCCCCCCCCCTGTTTTTTTATTTTTTTTATTTTATTTTATTTACTTTCTGTGATCATAGCTATTTTATTTTAGGTAGGCTAATCATTGTTCATGCCATTGAAATAGGAAGTTTAATTTAAAATTCCGTTATGCTAATTGATTCATGTAGTTAATTGTTTATCTTGTGCGATGTTGATCAACTTAAAATGAATAGGTTTCCATTAGTGCATATAACAGAATTCTTTTGCTAAGAACCAATTGTAATTGATCGTTAGTGCATAAGATTTAACCCCCTGCGAGACCCTTTCCTGTTTCTTTTTAATCATAATAAATGCGATATCGAATGTCATACTTGATGCATACTCACTTTATTTGTTCCCTTGTATGGTGTACTGTTCTTTTGTATTAAATGTGGATGGATGTATGTATGTTTGCAATCGCATAGAGAACGATCCGGTCGAAGAGCCCGAGGAATTCGCAGGAGAAGCCCCTGAGCAGCAGTCGGTTGGTGGAGGCAAGTGTCCTTTGACCTATCTCTGTCCTAATCATTCTTTAATTCACCTCCCGCATTACACATTTATGCCTAAGGATTGACTAGCTTTTGTTATCCATGTCCTTGTTTACCTATTTGGGTCAGATTATTACTGCTTAGTTTGATGCTATTGCTCAACTTTAATCAATGAACATGATGTGGTTATCTATGATACGCTGTTTTCCCGTTCTTACTTATGATTATATTTGTGACCTTCAAGGGGACTCGAGCGGTTTCTCGAGTGCCTCTCCGTAAGGACCTGTTCAATGGATGACCGCCCGGGAAAACAGTGCAACCATGAGGGTGGAATGGGGTGCCCTTAGCTGAATAATTAGAGGATCCGGGGTGTAGTTCGCTTCGCCGTCGTGCCGTCAATGGGGCTCGGTGTATGCGGCTCGCTCTGCCAAGGTTGATTTGTCCCTTGGGGAGGAGTGCGGTACATTTAGGAAACCTAACGGGTGGCTACAGCCCCGGGGAATCTTTGTAAAGGCTTCGTAGTGAATCCCTGGCCATTCACCTCGGGAGTGAATAAGGGTCTTGCAAGCCCGGGCCAGAGAGGGAATCACGGCTTGTGGGTAAAGTGCACAACCTCTGCAGAGTGTTATGAAACTGATATATCAGCCGTGCTCACGGTTATGAGCGGCCAAGGGAGCTCCAGAGATTAGTGATACTTGATCAGAGATACTTTGGTACAGGTGGCAATGAGATTGATGGTTCTGATTATGATTATGGTATTGGTAAGTGGTATTCTTTCTGTTTGGAAAGGATACATTGGGCTAATAACTTGGGTTAACGTTAAAACCTGGCTCTCTACTAGTAAGTAATAACCTGACCAACTAAAAGCAACTGCTTGACTTACCCCCACATAAAGCTAGTCCACTACAGCCAAACGGGATGCTTGCTGAGTATGTTGATGTGTACTCACCCTTGCTCTACACACCAAACCCCCCCCCAGGTTGTCAGCATTGCAACCACTGCTCAGGCGAAGATGAAGCTGTGGAAGGAGACTTCCAGGAGTTCCAAGACTACGACGAGTTCTAGGTGTGGGTTAGCGGCAACCCCCAATCGGCTGCCTGTGAAGGCCGCGTTATCTACGTTTCTTTTTCGCACTTTGATTTATTGTAAGAACTATATGGACGTCTCAGACGTATGATGTAATCGACTATTATTTCCCCTTTTAATACTATTTGAGCACTGTGTGATGATGTCCATGTTATGTAACTGCTGTGTACGTGAATAACTGATCCTGGCACGTACATGGTTCGCATTCGGTTTGCCTTCTAAAACCGGGTGTGACATACCCATTACTATAAGGTTGGCGGGAAACGCTATCCCCCTTATTTCCACACTTACATTCAAACAAATGCTATCGGCTCGAATTCTACCACCGGCTGAGTCAATTTGAATGGGGGTTGACATGGTAGTAATTGGAAGATTATGTGCTTCTACCCATGATGCAGTAATAAAAGAATGCGTTGCTCCAGCATCAAATAACACTTCTGCATTATGGGAATCGACTGGGAACATACCTACTGTCATGCCGGGGGTCTCCTGAACTGCTTCAGCCTCCAAGTGGTTCAGCCTTCCATGGTTATAGCGCGGCTGGGAGCGATTGCCTGATCCAGGCTAAGGCACGTTCTGCTTCGCTGGGGCATTGGGGCCTGACTGCTGCTGGGCTGCCTTCTTCGGACATTGCATCACCCAGTGGCCTTGCTCTCCACAGGGGAAACATGCTCTGTTTCCAACCTGAGCTGGTGCTGCCTGACCGTTCTGCTGGTTTGCTGGGGCAGGAAGACGAGGTGCTTGCTGATTCTGCCTCTGAAACTGACCTCCTGACTGATTGTTCTGACGGTTCTGGTACTGGTGCAGAGGATACTGCCTTTGGAACTGCTGATGCTGCTGACGCTGCTGATGCTGCTGATGCTGCTGAGGTGGACGTTGGTTCTGCCTGAACTGCTGAGGTTGATTGCCTGAAAAACGAGGGCGGCTGCTGCTTCCAGGCTGGGGTCCACTGATCTTGCGCTTACGATCTTCCATCTCCTTACGCTTCCTTTCTGTCATGATCGCTCTATCAATCAGGTGCTGGAATGTCGGGAAGGTGTGATTCATCAGTTGATACTGCAGGGGGTCGACCAAGCCTCTCAGGAAACGGTATTGTCGCTTGGCGTCAGTGTTGACATCCTCAGGAGCATAGCGAGACAATTGCAGAAACCTGTCTCGATACTCACTGACAGATGATGACCCTTGCTTAAGGGCCAGGAACTCCTCCTTCTTCACTGTCATCAGACCTGCAGGCACATGGTACTGACGAAAGCTACCTCTGAATTCTTCCCAGGTGATGGTGTCGGGGTTGGCATGGGTGGCGAGGTAAGACTCCCACCATGATTGGGCTGCTCCTCTCAACAGACGGGGACCATACAAGACTTTCTCCCTGTCATCACACTGAGCGGTATGCAACTCCCGCTCCACAGTGCGCAGCCAATCTTCAGCATCCATGGGGTCAGAAGAATGAGCGAACGTTGGTGGATGGCCTCTCATGAATTCAGCACGCTTGTCTCTGGGCATCTGAGGCTGGAGTGGTGCTTGCTGCTGTTGCTGCTGCTGCTGCTGCTGAATGGCGGCCAGAGTCTGACCGATGGCCTGAACTGCCTGAGTCTGCATCAGAAACATCTGCTCGATCGACATCGGGGGCGGGGGTGGCAGCTGCTGCTGCTGGGGCGCCTCATCTTGTTGACCGGCTTGCTCCTGCTGAGCACGCCTTCCTCCTCTACGCCTGTTCTCTGACATCTGCAGTATGCAACCACACATCAGAACTGATCTGGCAAATCTTGCAGCATAAGAAAAGAGTATAGAATTCTCCAACAGCACTGAACAAATGAGCATCTTCACTGATCTCCAACACAGACCACACAGCTTCTCAGATAGAGAGGAAAGTAGAATAAAGGTTTCCCAACTATATAACTAACTCCATTAACATAATAGGTAAACCAAAATGCAGGGGATACCCACACTCTGGTGACAGTCATTACAAAGATCCAAACCAAACATAGTTCATCATGACAAACATAAATGCACAGGATATAGCAAACTACCCTGTCTAACTAAGACTAACTAAAACCAAGACTAACGCTAAGACTGTAGCTTCTATGTATATATTTCGTATTAATTACAAGATCCAACTCTAGCGATCTATGGTTCTAGATTTATCTTGGTCTTGCAGTCGGGATTGCCATAAGACTGGTGTCCACGCTGAGGTGAGCGGTACGGGTGCTGAGTCCCGACGGGAGCGGGGGAACCACCATCCAGGTGACGACGTTCCGCGCGCTCAGCCCGCAGCAGGGCGATCTCAGCACGAGCCCTACTTAGCTCGTCTAGTGCATGGTCCAGCTCCGTGTTTAGCACGGCGGCTAGGTTGACTGTGCTGCTCAACCTAGGATTGCCCTCACCGACAGGTGAGACAATCACGCCTCCTGTGCTGCCAGATGAACGACGGGGGTAATACTTCAGGTCGAGACCGTCAGCTGCCCCACCGAAAACCGAGCAGTAGTGCGAAAGCGCACGCCGTGCAGCATCTTGCATGGCTGCCTCAGCTGAGTCCCGCTCAGAGATAGAATAGTGCTCTGAGCAGGCCTCCGCACCCTGGAGACTGTTCTCCGGGCAGCGCACCAAGCAGGTTGCCTCCCAGCGGTCCGGGTAGACCCCGCGACTGTGCTGGTAGACCACACAGCGATACTCGACGGACCAAGTATGCCGGTCAAATGCCCGACGTAGCAGGGTGTCGAGCGCATCGTGGAAGTGACACCCGCGAGCAGCGTCGCGAGTGATGGGTCGAGCAACCCATCCTTCCGGCTTAGGGTTAGCAGAGAAGTCGGTGTCGTGGCTCGAGCTGTCGTCGCCATCTCCGTCGTCTGGGTCTCCTCCAGCAGCTACTCCAGAAGCTGGGGCGCCCAGTGGTGGTGCAGGGGGCGCCTCCAGAGGAAGCACAGGAGAGCAGCTCCTCACAGACTCTATCTCCTGGTGGAGCGAGAAAGAAGAGCCCTGCTGCCCCTGTCGTCGACGTTCCTGCTCCTCACGCAGGCGGTGGTGTAGTCTCTCCAAGTGGCTGGACTGTCCGGCCACGGGACGGCGAAGCGGACGCTCAGCAAGGCGGGAGGGTAAGAAGGGGATGACTGACTTTCGTGCAGTGTGTCTAAGTCGAGCCATCTACAAAAGACATCGCAAGCAAAAGGGTGAGAACAGAATTAATATGACCAGCAAATAATGAATCATAAGTAAATGAAGGATTGGAATAAAACATAATTTTCAGCAAGGTATATTATATAGTAGAACATAGGTTTGGTCGGTATGACCAACTTTTGAAGGGATATCAAAGTCAAGGCAGGGACAGAGGTCTATAGTCCTTAGAACGACCATTCTATTCTAGGTTAGCGGTCCTACAGTCAGCACGGCTTTGATACCACTTATGTCACACCCGGTTTTAGAAGGCAAACCGAATGCGAACCATGTACGTGCCAGGATCAATTATTCACGTACACAGCAGTTACATAACATGGACATCATCACACAGTGCTCAAATAGTATTAAAAGGGGAAATAATAGTCGATTACATCATACGTCTGAGACGTCCATATAGTTCTTACAATAAATCAAAGTGCGAAAAAGAAACGTAGATAACGCGGCCTTCACAGGCAGCCGACTGGGGGTTGCCGCTAACCCACACCTAGAACTCGTCGTAGTCTTGGAACTCCTGGAAGTCTCCTTCCACAGCTTCATCTTCGCCTGAGCAGTGGTTGCAATGCTGACAACCTGGGGGGGGGGGGTTTGGTGTGTAGAGCAAGGGTGAGTACACATCAACATACTCAGCAAGCATCCCGTTTGGCTGTAGTGGACTAGCTTTATGTGGGGGTAAGTCAAGCAGTTGCTTTTAGTTGGTCAGGTTATTACTTACTAGTAGAGAGCCAGGTTTTAACGTTAACCCAAGTTATTAGCCCAATGTATCCTTTCCAAACAGAAAGAATACCACTTACCAATACCATAATCATAATCAGAACCATCAATCTCATTGCCACCTGTACCAAAGTATCTCTGATCAAGTATCACTAATCTCTGGAGCTCCCTTGGCCGCTCATAACCGTGAGCACGGCTGATATATCAGTTTCATAACACTCTGCAGAGGTTGTGCACTTTACCCACAAGCCGTGATTCCCTCTCTGGCCCGGGCTTGCAAGACCCTTATTCACTCCCGAGGTGAATGGCCAGGGATTCACTACGAAGCCTTTACAAAGATTCCCCAGGGCTGTAGCCACCCGTTAGGTTTCCTAAATGTACCGCACTCCTCCCCAAGGGACAAATCAACCTTGGCAGAGCGAGCCGCATACACCGAGCCCCATTGACGGCACGACGGCGAAGCGAACTACACCCCGGATCCTCTAATTATTCAGCTAAGGGCACCCCATTCCACCCTCATGGTTGCACTGTTTTCCCGGGCGGTCATCCATTGAACAGGTCCTTACGGAGAGGCACTCGAGAAACCGCTCGAGTCCCCTTGAAGGTCACAAATATAATCATAAGTAAGAACGGGAAAACAGCGTATCATAGATAACCACATCATGTTCATTGATTAAAGTTGAGCAATAGCATCAAACTAAGCAGTAATAATCTGACCCAAATAGGTAAACAAGGACATGGATAACAAAAGCTAGTCAATCCTTAGGCATAAATGTGTAATGCGGGAGGTGAATTAAAGAATGATTAGGACAGAGATAGGTCAAAGGACACTTGCCTCCACCAACCGACTGCTGCTCAGGGGCTTCTCCTGCGAATTCCTCGGGCTCTTCGACCGGATCGTTCTCTATGCGATTGCAAACATACATACATCCATCCACATTTAATACAAAAGAACAGTACACCATACAAGGGAACAAATAAAGTGAGTATGCATCAAGTATGACATTCGATATCGCATTTATTATGATTAAAAAGAAACGGGAAAGGGTCTCGCAGGGGGTTAAATCTTATGCACTAACGATCAATTACAATTGGTTCTTAGCAAAAGAATTCTGTTATATGCACTAATGGAAACCTATTCATTTTAAGTTGATCAACATCGCACAAGATAAACAATTAACTACATGAATCAATTATCATAACGGAATTTTAAATTAAACTTCCTATTTCAATGGCATGAACAATGATTAGCCTACCTAAAATAAAATAGCTATGATCACAGAAAGTAAATAAAATAAAATAAAAATAAAAAAAACAGGGGGGGGGCGGTTGAACCGGCCCTAGGGCGGTTGAACCGGCCCTAGGCAGGGCGGCCGAGCAGGGGCGCGGGCGCGGGCGGCTGAGCTGGGCGGCCGGGGGCGGCCAGGCGGGCGGCCGGGGCTGGCCAGGGACCGGCTGGGGCTGGGGCGCGCGGCCAGGGGCGGCCGTGGCCGGCTGGGGCCAGGGCGGCGCGGCAGCGGCCGGCTGGGGGCGCGGCCAAGGCGGCCAGGCCAGGGCGGTCAGGCGGCCGGGCTGCCGAGGAGAGAGGAGGGGGAGGGGAGAGGGAGGGAGGAGGGAGAGAGGGAGGAGGGGGGGCTCACCGGCGAGGGGCGGCCGACGGCGAGGGCGGCGGCCGGCGCTAGGGCAGGGGGGTAGGGGCGGCGGCGGCTTAGGGTGGGGGAGAGAAAATGAGAGAAAATGAGAGGGAGGGAGAGAGAATTGGGGAAAAAGGGGAGGTGGGGGGGGGGCGGTTGGGCCTTTTTGGGCCCAAAAGGGGGGCGCAAGGGCGGCTGGGCCGGCCGGGGTCGGCCCACGGCGCGGGAGAGAGAGAAAAAGAGGAGAGAGAAAGAGAGAGAAAAAGAAAGAAAAGATCTTCTCCTCATTTTCGAAATCCGATCTTTCTACATGAATGCATTTGCACTTTCAAAGCAATCAAAAGAAATGCAAGGTTCGGCATGGTGCATCAAACAACATAAAGTATTTAGGGTTTTCATTACACGGGAATTCCAAACCGAATCCCGCTAACTTTGGAAAAGGTCAAGGTTTAGCGAGGGGAAAAAGAAAAAGAAAAGGTAACGCCCGAATTTTGGCGAGTAAAGAAAAGAAAAAATTCAACTGCAAAATTCGGGGCGTTACATTTATCTTCAACCAGAGGCTCATACACCTCACTACACATATGTTTTCTTGCCATAGATCACATTCTTGGATCTATGGTGGAGACCAGTTCTTGGTCAAAAATCCATAGGTGTTAGCCTTCAGTGTCATTGAAAATAGTCATTCATGGCTATTTTTGACAACAATGGGGGTTGTATGGCCATTGATAATCGACCAGAGGCTAGTACACCTCACCCCACATATGTTTCCTTGCCATAGATCACATTCTTGGATTTCTGGTGGAGACCATTTCTTGGTCAAAAATCCGTAGGTGTTAGCCTTCAGTATTATTGAAAATGGTCGTTCATGGCTATTTTCGACAAAAATAGGGGTTGTGTGGCCATTGATCATCGACCAGAGGCTCGTACACCTCACCCCACATATGTTTTATTGCCATAGATCAAAATCTTGGATTTCTCGTGGAGACCATTTCTTGGTCAAAAATCCGTACGTGTTAGCCTTCGGTATTATTGAAAATGGTCGTTCATGGCTATTTTCGACAAAAATGGGGGTTGTGTGGCCATTGATCATCGACCAGAGGCTCGTACACCTCACCCGACATATAATTCCTTGCCATAGATCATATTCCTGGATTTCTGGTGGAGACGATTTCTTGGTCGAAAATCCGTAGGTGTTAGCCTTCGATATTATTGAAAATGGTCGTTCATGGCTATTTTCGACAAAAATGGGGGTTGTGTGGCCATTGATCATCGACCAAAGGCTCGTACACCTCACCCCACATATGTTTCCTTGCCATAGATCAAATTCTTAGATTTCTGGTGGAGACGATTTCTTGGTCAAAAATCCGTAGGAGTTAACCTTCGATATTATTGTAAATGGTCGTTCATGGCTATTTTCGACAAAAATGGGAGTTGTGTGGCCATTTATCTTCGACCAGAGGCTCGTACACCTCACCCCACATATGTTTCATTACCATAGATCACAATCTTGGATTTCTCGTGGAGACCATTTCTTGGTCAAAAATCCGTACATGTTAGCCTTCTGTATTATTGAAAATGGTCATTCATGGCTAGTTTCGACAAAAATGGGGGTTGTGTGGCCATTGATCATCGACCAGAGGCTCGTACACCTCACCCCACATATGTTTCCTTGACATAGATAATATTCTTGGATTTCTGGTGGAGACGATTTCTTGGTCAAAAATCCGTAGGTGTTAGCCTTCAGTGTCATTGAAAATGGTCGTTCATGGCTAGTTTCGACAAAAATGGGGGTTGTGTGGCCATTGATCATCGACTAGAGGTTCGTACACCTCACCCCACGTATGTTTCCTTGACATAGATAATATTCTTGGATTTCTGGTGGAGACCATTTCTTGGTCAAAAATCTGTAGGTGTTAGCCTTCGGTATTATTGAAAATGGTCGTTCATGGCTATATTCGACAAAAATGGGGGTTGTGTGGCCATTGATCATCGACTAGAGGCTCGTACACCTCACCCCACATATGTTTCCTTGCCATAGATCACATTCTTGGAATTCTGGTGGAGACCATTTCTTGGTCAAAAATCCGTAGGTGTTAGCATTCGGTATTATTGAAAATGGTCGTTCATGGCTATTTTCGACAAAAATGGGGGTTGTGTGGCCATTGATCATCGAACAGAGGCTCACACACCTCACCCCACATATGTTTCCTTGCCATAGATCACATTCTTGGATTTCTGGTGGAGACCATTTCTTTGTCAAAAATCCGTAGGTGTTAGCCTATGGTATTATTGAAAATGGTCGTTCATTTTTGACCAAGAAATGGACTCCACCAGAAATCCAAGAATGTGATCTATGGCAAGGAAACATTTGTGGGGTGAGGTGTATGAGCCTCTGTTCGATTATCAATGGCCACACAACCCCCATTTTTGTCGAAAATAGCCATGAACGACTATTTTCAATGACACTGAAGGCTAACACCTACGGATTTTTGACCAAGAACTGGTCTCCACCATAGATCCAAGAATGTGATATATGGCAAGAAAACATATGTGTAGTGAGGTGTATGAGCCTCTGGTTGAAGATAAATGGCCACACAACCCCCATTTTTGTCGAAAATAGCCATGAATGACCATTTTCAATAATACCGAAGGCTAACACCTACGGATTTTTGACCAAGAAATGGTCTCCACCAGAAATCCAAGAATGTGATCTATGGCAAGGAAACATATGTGGGGTGAGGTGTATGAGCCTCTGGTCGATGATCAATGGCCATAGAACCTCTATTTTGTCGAAAATAGCTATGAACGACCATTTTCAATGACACTGAAGGCTAACACCTATGGATTTTTGACCAAGAAATGGTCTCCACCATAAATCCAAGAATGTGATATATGGCAAGGAAACATATGTGTAGTGAGGTGTATGAGCCTCTGGTCGAAGATCAATGGCGAAACAACCCCCATTTTTTATCGAAAATAGCCATGAATGACCATTTTCAAAAATACCGAAGGCTAACTCATTCGGATTTTTGCCCAAGAAATGGTCTCCACCAAAAATCCAAGAATGTGATCTATGGCAAGGAAACATATGTGGGGTGAGGTGTACGAGCCTCTGGTCGATGATCAATGGCCACACAACCCCCATTTTGTCGAAAATAGCCATGAACGACCATTTTCAATAATACCGAAGGCTAACACGTACGAATTTTTGACCAAGAAATGGTCTCCACCAGAAATCCAAGAATGTGATCTATGGCAAGAAACATATGTGGGGTGAGGTGTACGAGCCTCTGGTCGATGATAAATGGCCATACAACCCCCATTTTTTATCAAAATAGCCATGAACGACCATTTTCAATAATACCAGAGGCTAACACCTACAGATTTTTGACCAAGAAATGGTCTCCACCAGAAATCCAAGAATGTGATCTATGGCAAGGAAACATATGTGGGCTGAGGTGTATGAGCCTCTGGTCGATGATCAATGGCCACACAACCCCCATTTTTGTCGAAAATAGCCATGAACGACCATTTACAATAATATCGAAGGCTAACACCTACGGATTTTTGACCAAGAAATGGTCTCCACCAGAAATTCAAGAATTTGATCTATGGTAAGGAAACACATGTGGGGTGAGGTGTACGAGCCTCTGGTCGATGATTAATGGCCACACAACCCCCATTTTTGTCGAAAATAGCCATGAACGACCATTTTCAATAATACCGAAGGCTAACACCTACGGATTTTTGACCAAGAAATCGTCTCCACCCGAAATCCAAGAATATGATCTATGGCAAGGAATTATATGTCGGGTGAGGTGTACGAGCTTCTGGTCGATGATCAATGGCCACACAACCCCCATTTTTGTCGAAAATAGCCATGAACGACCATTTTCAATAATACTGAAGGCTAACACGTACGGATTTTTGACCAAGAAATGGTCTCCATGAGAAATCCAAGATTTTGATCTATGGCAATAAAACATATGTGGGGTGAGGTGTACGAGCCTCTGGTCGATGATCAATGGCCACACAACCCCCATTTTTGTCGAAAATAGCCATGACGACCATTTTCAATAATACCGAAGGCTAACACCTACGGATTTTTGACCAAGAAATGGTCTCCACCAGAAATCCAAGAATGTGATCTCTGGCAAGGAAACATATGTGGGGTGAGGTGTACGAGCCTCTGGTCGATTATCAATGGTCACACAACCCCCATTATTGTCGAAAATAGCCATGAACGACAATTTTCAATGACACTGAAGGCTAACACCTATGGATTTTTGACCAAGAACTGGTCTCCACCATAGATCCAAGAATGTGATCTATGGCAAGAAAACATATGTGTAGTGAGGTGTATGAGCCTCTAGTTGAAGATAAATGGCCACAAAACCCCCATTTTTTGTCGAAAATAGCCATGAATAACCATTTTCAATTATACCGAAGGCTAACACATTCGGATTTTTGCCCAAGAAATGGTCTCCACCAGAAATCCAAGAATGTGATCTACGGCAAGGAAACATATGTGGGTGAGGTGTATGAGCCTCTAGTCGATGATCAATGGCCACAGAACCTCTATTTTGTCGAAAATAGCCATGAACGACCATTTTCAATAATACCGAAGGCTAACACGTACGGATTTTTGACCAAGAAATGGTCTCCACCAGAAATCCAAGAATGTGATCTACGGCAAGGAAACATATGTGGGTGAGGTGTATGAGCCTCTGGTTGATGATCAATGGCCACACAACCCCCATTTTGTCGAGAATAGCCATGAACGACCACAACCATTTTCAATAATACCGAAGGCTAACACGTACGAAATTTTGACCAAGAAATGCTCTCCACTAGAAATCCAAGAATGTGATCTATGGCAAGGAAACATATGTGGGGTGAGGTGTACGAGCCTCTGGTTGATGATAAATGGCCACACAACCCCCATTTTGATGAAAATAGACATGAACGACTATTTTCAATAATACCGAAGGCTAACACCTACGAATTTTTGACCAACAAATGGTCTCCACCAGAAATCCAATAATATGGTCTATGGCAAGGAAACATATGTGGGGTGAGGTGTATGAGCCTTTGGTCGATGATCAATGGCCACACAACCCTCATTTTTGTCGAAAATAGCTATGAACGACCATTTTCAATAACACCGAAGGCTAACACCTACAGATTTTTGACCAAGAAATGGTCACCACCAGAAATCCAAGAATGTGATCTATGGCAAGGAAACATATGTGGGGTGAGGTGTACGAGCCTCTGGTCGATAATCAATGGCCACACAACCCCCATTTTTGTCGAAAATAGCCATAAATGACCATTTTCAATAATACCGAAGGCTAACACGTACGGATTTTTAACCAAAAAATGGTCTCCACCAGAAATCCAAGAATGTGATCTGTGGCAAGTAAACATATGTGGGGTGAGGTGTACGAGCCTCTGGTCGATGATAAATGGCCACACAACCCCCATTTTAGTCGAAAATAGCCATGAACGACCATTTTCAATAATACCGAAGGCTAACACAAACAGATTTTTGACCAAGAAATGGTCTCCACTAGAAATCCAAGAATGTGACTTATAGCAAGAAAACATATGTGGGGTGAAATGTACGAGCCTCTGGTCGATGATCAATGGCCAGACAACCCCCGTTTTTGTCGAAAATAGCCATGAACGACCATTTTCAATGACACTGAAGGCTAACACCTATGGATTTTTGACCAAGAAATGGTCTCCACCAGAAATCCAAGAATGGGGTCTATGGCAAGGAAACATATGAGGGGTGAGGTGTATGAGCCTTTGGTCGATGATCAATTGCCACACAACCCCCATTTTTGTCGAAAATAGCCATGAACGACCATTTTCAATAATACCGAAGGCTAACACCTACGGATTTTTGACCAAGAAATGGTCTCCACCAGAAATCCAAGAATGTGATCTATGGCAAGGAAACTTATGTGGGGTGAGGTGTACGAGCCTCTGGTCGATGATCAATGGCGACACAACCCCCATTTTTGTCGAAAATAGCCATGAATGACCATTTTCAATGACACTGAAGGCTAACACCTACGAATTTTTGACCAACAAATGGTCTCCACGAGAAATCCAAGATTGTGATCTATGGCAAGAAAACATATGTGGGGTGAAGTGTACGAGCCTCTAGTCGATGATCAATGGCCACACAACCCCCATTTTTGTCGAAAATAGCCATGAACGACCATTTTCAATAATTCCGATGGCTAACACCTACGGATTTTTGACCAAGAAATCGTCTCCACTAGAAATCTAAGAATATGATCTATGGCAAGGAAATATATTGGGGTGAGGTGTACGAGCCTCTGGTCGATGATCAATGGCCACACAACCCCCATTTTTGTCGAAAACAGCCATGAACGACCATTTTCAATAATAACGAAGGCTAACACGTACGGATTTTTGACCAAGAAATGGCCTCCACGAGAAATCCAAGATTGTGATCTATGGCAATTAAACATATGTGGGGTGAGGTGTACGATCCTCTGGTCGATGATTAATGGCCACACAACCCCCATTTTTGTCGAAAATAGCCATGAACGAACATTTTCAATAATACCGAAGGCTAACACCTACGGATTTTTGACCAAGAAATGGTATCCACCAGAAATCCAAGAATGTGATCTATGGCAAGGTAACATATGTGGGGTGAGGTGTACGAGCCCCTGGTCGATTATCAATGGCCACACAACCCCCATTTTTGTCGAAAATTGCCATGAATGACTATTTTCAATGACACTGAAGGCTAACACCTATGGATTTTTGACCAAGAACTGGTCTCCACCATAGATCCAAGAATGTGATCTATGGCAAGAAAAAATATGAGTAGTGAGGTGTATGAGCCTCTGGTTGAAGATAGATGGCCACACAAGCCCCATTTTTGTCGAAAATAGCCATGAATGACCATTTTCAATAATACCGAAGGCTAACACATTCAGATTTTTGCCCAAGAAATGGTCTCCACTAGAAATCCAAAAATGTGATATATGTCAAGGAAACATATGTGGGGTGAGGTGTATGAGCCTCTGGTCGATGACCAATGGCCACAAAACCTCTATTTTGTCAAAAATAGCCATGAACGACCATTTTCAATAATACCGAAGGCTAACACGTACGGATTTTTGACCAAGAAATGGTCTCCACCAGAAATCCAAGAATGTGATCTATGGCAAGGAAACATATGTGGGTGAGGTGTACGAGCCTCTGGTCAACGATCAATGGCCACACAACCCCCATTTTGTCAAAAATAGCCATGAACGGCCATTTTCAATAATAACGAAGGCTAACACGTACGAATTTTTGACCAAGAAATGGTCTCCACCAGAAATCCAAGAGTGTGCTCTATGGCAAGGAAACATATGTGGGGTGAGGTGTAAGAGCCTCTGGTCGATGATAAATGGCCACACAACCCCCATTTTTGATGAAAATAGCCATGAACGACCATTTTCAATAATACCGAAAGCTAACACCTACGGATTTTTGTCCAACAAATGGTCTCCACAAGAAATCCAAGAATGTGGTCTATGGCAAGGAAACATATGTGGGGTGAGGTGTATGAGCCTTTGGTCGATGATCAATGGCCACACAACCCCCATTTTTGTCGAAAATAGCCATGAACGACCATTTTCAATAATACCGAAGGCTAACACCTACGGATTTTTGACCAAGAAATGGTCACCACCAGAAATCCAAGAATGTGGTCTATGGCAAGGAAACACATGTGGGTGAGGTGTATGAGCCTTTGGTCGATGATCAATTGCCACACAACCCCCATTTTTGTCGAAAGTAGCCATGAACGACCATTTTCAATAATACCGAAGGCTAACACCTAAGGATTTTTGACCAAGAAATGGTCTCCACCAGAAATCCAAGAATGTGATATATGGCAAGGAAACTTATGTGGGGTGAGGTGTACGATCCTCTCGTCGATGATCAATGGCGACACAACCCCCATTTTTGTCGAAAATAGCCATGAATGACCATTTTCAATGACACTAAAGGCTAACACCTACGAATTTTTGACCAACAAATGGTCTCCACGAGAAATCCAAGATTCTTATCTATGGCAAGAAAACATATGTGGGGTGAAGTGTATGAGCCTCTGGTCAATGATCAATGGCCACACAACCCCCATTTTTGTCGAAAATAGCCATGAACGACCATTTTCAATGACACTGAAGGCTAACACCTATGGATTTTTGACCAAGAAATGGTCTCCACCATAAATCCAAGAATGTGATCTATGGCAAGGAAACATATGTGTAGTGAGGTGTATGAGCCTCTGGTCGAAGATCAATGGCCACACAACCCCCATTTGTGTCGAAAATAGCCATGAATGACCATTTTCAATAATACCGAAGGCTAACTCTTACGGATTTTTGACCAAGAAATGGTCTCCACCAGAAATCCAAGAATGTGATCTATGGCAAGGAAAGATATGTAGGGTGAATTGTACGAGCCTCCGGTCGATGATAAATGGCCACACAACCCCCATTTTAGTCGAAAATAGCCATGAACGACCATTTTCAACAATACCGAAGGCTAACACCAACAGATTTTTGACCAAGAAATGGTCTCCACCAGAAATCCAAGAATGTGATATATGGCAAGAAAACATATGTGGGGTGAAGTGTACGAGCCTCTGGTCGATGATCAATGGCCACACAACCCCCATTTTTTGTCGAAAATAACCATGAACGACCATTTTCAATGACACTAAAGGCTAACACCTATGGATTTCTGACCAAGAAATGGTCTCCACCAAAAATCCAAGAATTTGATCTATGGCATGGAAACATATGTGTAGTGAGGTGTATGAGCCTCTGGTCGAAGATCAATGGCCACACAACCCCCATTTTTGTCGAAAATAATGAATGACCATTTTCAAGAATACCAAAGGCTAACACATTGGGACTTTTGCCCAAGAAATGGTCTCCACCAGAAATCCAAGAATGTGATCTATGGCAAGGAAACATATGTGGGGTGAGGTGTACGAGGCTCTGGTCGATGATCAATGGCCACACAACCCCCATTTTGTCGAAAATAGCCATCAACGACCATTTTCAATAATACCGAAGGCTAACACGTACGAATTTTTGACCAAGAAATGGTCTCCACCAGAAATCCAAGAATGTGATCTATGGCAAGGAAACTTATGTGGGGTGAGGTGTACGAGCCTCTGATCGATGATAAATGGCCACACCACCCCCATTTTTGATGAAAATAGCCATGAACAACCATTTTCAATAATACTAGAGGCTAACACCTACGGATTTTTTACCAAGAAATGGTCTCCACCAGAAATCCAAGAATGTGATCTATGACAAGGAAACATATGTGGGGTGAGGTGTATGAGCCTCTGGTTGATGATCAATGGCCACACAACCCCCATTTTTGTCGAAAATAGCCATGAACGACCATTTTCAATAATACCGAAGGCTAACACCTACGGAGTTTTGACCAAGAAATGGTCTCCACTAGAAATCCAAGAATATGATCTATGGCATGGAAACATATGTGGGGTGAGGTGTACGAGCCTCTGGTCGATGATCAATGGCCACACAACCCCTATTTTTGTCTAAAATAGCCATGAACAACCATTTTCAATGACACTTAAGGCTAACACCTACGGATTTTTGACCAAGAAATGGTCTCCACCATAAATCCAAGAATGTGATCTATGGCAAGGAAACATATGTGTAGTGAGGTCTATGGGCCTCTGGTCGAATATCAATGGCCACACAACCCCCATTTTTGTCGAAAATAGCCATGAACGACCATTTTCAATAGTATCAAAGGCTAACACATTCGGATTTTTGACCAAAAAATGGTCTCCACCAGAAATCAAAGAATGTGATCTATGGCAAGGAAACATTTGTGGGGTGAGGTTTACGAGCCTCTGATTGATGATCATTGGCCACACAACCCCCATTTTTGTCGAAAATATCCATGAATGACCATTTTCAATAATACCGAAGGCTAACACGTACAAATTTTTGAACAAGAAATGGTCTCCACCAGAAATCCAAGAATGTGATCTATGGCAAGGAAACATATGTGGGGTGAGGTGTATGAGCCTCTGGTCAATGATAAATGGCCACACAACCCCCATTTTAGTCGAAAATAGCCATGAACGACCATTTTCAATAATACCGAAGGCTAACACCAACGGATTTTTGACCAAGAAATGGTCTCCACCAAAAATCCTAGAATGTGATCTCTAGCAAGAAAACATATGTGGGGTGAAGTGTACGAGCCTCTGGTCGATGATCAATGGCCACACAAACCCCATTTTTGTCGAAAATAGCCATGAACGACCATTTTCAATGACACTGAAGGCTAACACCTACGGATTTTTGACCAAGAAATGGTCTCCACAATAAATCCAAGAATGTGATCTATGGCAAGGAAACATATGTGTAGTGAGGTGTATGAGCCTTTGGTCGAATATCAATGGTCACACAACCCCCATTTTTGTCGAAAATAGCCATGAACGACCATTTTCAATAGTACCGAAGGCTAAAACATTCAGATTTTTGACCAAGAAATGGTCTCCACCAGAAATCAAAGAATGTGATCTATGGCAAGGAAACATATGTGGGGTGAGGTTTACGAGCCTCTGGTCGATGATCAATGGCCACACAACACCCATTTTTGTCGAAACTAGCCATGAATGACCATTTTCAATAATACTGAAGGCTAACACGTACAGATTTTTGACCAAGAAATGGTCTCCACCGGAAATCCAAGAATGTGATCTATGGCAAGGAAACATATGTGGGGTGAGGTGTACGAGCCTTTGGTCGATGATCATTGGCCACACAACCCCCATTTTTGTCAAAAATAGCCATGAATGACCATATTCAATAATACCGAAGGCTAACACGTACGGATTTTTGACCAAGAAATGGTCTCCACCAGAAATCCAAGAATGTGATCTGTGGCAAGGAAACATATGTGGGGTGAATTGCACGAGCCTCTGGTCGACGATAAATGGCCACACAACCCCCATTTTAGTCGAAAATAGCCATGAACGACCATTTTCAATAATACTGAAGGCTAACACCAACAGATTTTTGACCAAGGAATGGTCTCCTCCAGAAATCCAAGAATGTGATCTATGGAAAGAAAACATATGTGGGGTGAAGTGTACGAGCCTATGGTCGATGATCAATGGCCACACAACCCCCATTTTTGTCGAAAATAGCCATGAACGACCATTTTCAATGAAACTAAAGGCTAACACCTATGGATTTCTGACCAAGAAATGGTCTCCACCATAAATCCAAGAATGTGATCTATGGTAAGGAAACATATGTGTAGTGAGGTGTATGAGCCTCTGGTCGAAGATCAATGGCCACACAACCCCCATTTTTGTCGAAAATAGCCATGAATGACCATTTTCAAAAATACCAAAGGCTAACACATTCGGATTTTTGCCCAAGAAATGGTCTCCACCAGAAATCCAAGAATGTGATCTATGGCAAGGTAACATATGTGGGGTGAGGTGTACGAGCCTCTGGTCGATGATCAATGGCCAGACAACCCCCATTTTGCCGAAAATAACCATGAACGACCATTTTCAATAATACCGAAGGCTAACACGTACGAGTTTTTGACCAAGAAATGGTCTCCACCAGAAATCCAAGAATGTGATCTATGGCAAGGAAACATATGTGGGGTGAGGTTTATGAGCCTCTAGTCGATGATAAATGGCCACACAACCCCCATTTTTTATGAAAATAGCCATGAGCGACCATTTTCAATAATACTAGAGGCTAACAGCTACGGATTTTTGTCCAAGAAATGGTCTCCACCAGAAATCCAAGAATGTGATCTATGGCAAGGAAACATATGTGGGGTGAGGTGTATGAGCCTCTGGTCGATGATCAATGGCCACACAACCCCCATTTTTGTCGAAAATAGCCATGAACGACCATTTTCAATAATACCGAAGGCTAACACCTACGGATTTTTGACCAAGAAATGGTCTCCACCAGAAATCCAAGAATGTGATCTACGGCAAGGAAACATATGTGGGGTGAGGTGTATGAGCCTCTGGTCGACGATCAATGGCCACACAACCCTATTTTTTGTCAAAAATAGCCATGAACGACCATTTTCAATGACACTGAAGGCTAACACCTACGGATTTTTGACCAAGAAATGGTCTCCACCATAAATCCAAGAATGTGATCTATGGCAAGGAAACATATGTGTAGTGAGGTGTATGAGCCTCTGGTCGAAGATCAATGGCCACACAACCCCCATTTTTGTCGAAAATAGCCATGAATGACCATTTTCAAAAATACCAAAGGCTAACACATTCGGATTTTTGCCCAAGAAATGGTCTCCACCAGAAATCCAAGAATGTGATATATGGCAAGGAAACATATGTGGGGTGAGGTGTACGAGCCTCTGGTCGATGATCAATGGCCACACAACCCCCATTTTGTCGAAAATAGCCATGAACGACCATTTTCAATAATACCGAAGGATAACACCTACGGATTTTTGACCAAGAAATGGTCTCCACCAGAAATCCAAGAATGTGATCTACGGCAAGGAAACATATGTGGGGTGAGGTGTATGAGCCTCTGGTCGACGATCAATGGCCACACAACCCTAATTTTTGTCGAAAATAGCCATTAACGGCCATTTTCAATGACACTGAAGGCTAACACCTACGGATTTTTGACCAAGAAATGGTCTCCACCATAAATCCAAGAATGTGATATATGGCAAGGAAACATATGTGTAGTGAGGTTTATGAGCCTCTGGTTGAAGGTCAATGGCCACACAACCCCCATTTTTGTCGAAAATAGCCATGAATGACCATTTTCAAAAATACCAAAGGCTAACACATTCGGATTTTTGCCCAAGAAATGGTCTCCACCAGAAATCCAAGAATGTGATCTATGGCAAGGAAACATATGTGGGGTGAGGTGTACGAGCCTCTGGTCGATGATCAATGGCCACACAACCCCCATTTTGCCGAAAATAGCCATGAACGACCATTTTCAATAATACCGAAGGCTAAGACGTACGAGTTTTTGACCAAGAAATGGTCTCCACCAGAAATCCAAGAATGTGATCTATGGCAAGGAAACATATGTGGGGTGAGGTTTATGAGCCTCTAGTCGATGATAAATGGCCACACAACCCCCATTTTTTATGAAAATAGCCATGAGCGACCATTTTCAATAATACTAGAGGCTAACACCTACGGATTTTTGACCAAGAAATGGTCTCCACCAGAAATCCAAGAATGTGATCTATGGCAAGGAAACATATGTGGGGTGAGGTGTATGAGCCTCTAGTCGATGATCAATGGCCACACAACCCCCATTTTTGTCGAAAATAGCCATGAACGACCATTTTCCATAATACCGAAGGCTAACACCTACGGATTTTTGACCAAGAAATGGTCTCCACCAGAAAACCAAGAATGTGATCTACGGCAAGGAAACATATGTGGGGTGAGGTGTATGAGCCTCTGGTCGACGATCAATGGCCACACAACCCTAATTTTTGTCGAAAATAGCCATGAACGACCATTTTCAATGATACTGAAGGCTAACACCTATGGATTTTTGACCAAGAAATGGTCTCCACCATAAATCCAAGAATGTGATCTATGGCAAGGAAACATATGTGTAGTGAGGTGTATGAGCCTCTGGTCGAAGATCAATGGCCACACAACCCCCATTTTTGTCGAAAATAGCCATGAATGACCATTTTCAAAAATACCAAAGGCTAACACATTCGGATTTTTGCCCAAGAAATGGTCTCCACTAGAAATCCAAGAATGTGATATATGGCAAGGAAACATATGTGGGGTGAGGTGTACAAGCCTCTGGTCGATGATGGCCACACAACCCCCATTTTGTCGAAAATAGCCATGAACGACCATTTTCAATAATACCGAAGGCTAACACCTACGGATTTTTGACCAAGAAATGGTCTCCACCAGAAATCCAAGAATGTGATCTACGGCAAGGAAACATATGTGGGGTGAGGTGTACGAGCCTCTGGTCGACGATCAATGGCCACACAACCCTAATTTTTGTCGAAAATAGCCATTAACGGCCATTTTCAATGACACTGAAGGCTAACACCTACGGATTTTTGACCAAGAAATGGTCTCCACCATAAATCCAAGAATGTGATCTATGGCAAGGAAACATATGTGTAGTGAGGTTTATGAGCCTCTGGTCGAAGATCAATGGCCACACAACCCCCATTTTTGTCGAAAATAGCCATGAACGACCATTTTCAAAAATACCAAAGGCTAACACATTCGGATTTTTGCCCAAGAAATGGTCTCCACCAGAAATCCAAGAATGTGATCTATGGCAAGGAAACATATGTGGGGTGAGGTGTACGAGCCTCTGGTCGATGATCAATGGCCACACAACCCCCATTTTGCCGAAAATAGCCATGAACGACCATTTTCAATAATACTGAAGGCTAACACGTACGAGTTTTTGACCAAGAAATGGTCTCCACCAGAAATCCAAGAAAGTGATCTATGGCAAGGAAACATATGTGGGGTGAGGTGTACGAGCCTCTGGTCGATGATAAATGGCCACACAACCCCCATTTTTTATGAAAATAGCCATGAGCGACCATTTTCAATAATACTAGAGGCTAACACCTACGGATTTTTGACCAAGAAATGGTCTCCACCAGAAATCCAAGAATGTGATCTATGGCAAGGAAACATATGTGGGGTGAGGTGTATGAGCCTCTGGTCGATGATCAATGGCCACACAACCCCCATTTTTGTCGAAAATAGCCATGAACGACCATTTTCCATAATACCGAAGGCTAACACCTACGGATTTTTTACCAAGAAATGGTCTCCACCAGAAAACCAAGAATGTGATCTACGGCAAGGAAACATATGTGGGGTGAGGTGTATGAGCCTCTGGTCGACGATCAATGGCCACACAACCCTAATTTTTGTCGAAAATAGCCATGAACGACCATTTTCAATGGTACTGAAGGCTAACACCTACGGATTTTTGACCAAGAAATGGTCTCCACCATAAATCCAAGAATGTCATCTATGTGGCGGAACTGCCTGAATTATTCCAACCTAAGTGCCTAAGCCCCGCCTTATAGGCTAGACCACACTTAAATGGGAATAACCCGTCAATCCCTCGGATCTAGTCCGACACGGCCACTGACAGGATCAAGTACCACAATCTCACTCGATGGTGAGTCACAGAGCAAATACAATAAAGCATAAAACCATGCATGTAAGAGTAGCAAAATTATTACATCATCATTGGAGTTTTTGCAAAAGTAGTCATCAAGGTTCGAAGTGCAGCGGAATAAAACTAACGGAAAATAAACAGAGAGATGGGGAAGCCTGTCCCATCACTCCTCATGCTCCTCCTCAGCCGAGGTAGGGTCCCACTCGACAGTCCAACCCGGTGGCAAGATGGACGGCCAAGTCACTCCAGCAACCATGTCCTCCAGAGAACCTATAAAATTATGCCACAAGCAAGGCTGAGTATACTAATACTCAGCTAGACTTAACCGGTGTGAGGAGTCTACTCCTCTACCTCTAGACATGCAGCTGTTTGGCTGAGGGGTTTGGTTGCCAAAAGCACTAGCTGAGTTTCTAAATCAAGTTTTTAACTTTGTCAAATTATGTGTGACTCTCTTAAGGCTAAAGATGTACTATCTATTCATACATAGTAGCAAACATTTTTAGCAATCAACATCTTGTATCATCTCAGCACAATTCCACTTGTTACTCAATGTAGCAGCATGGATCAAGCAGTCTCATTAGCTGCGAGAAGCAGACGATTCGAATCGAATTTTCATCCTTGCAAGGTAAACCTAAACACGAGACATGCAGGGGCACTCCGTCCCCACACACATCAACCGTCCCCATCGATTCCCCGTTAGCAGAGAGGGGCTCACCGCCTTGGCGTACAATGCCTCACTGACCCCGACTGCCGTCGTGCAGTGACCGCACTTGTACCCACCATAACCGGAATGGGAGACCTCGTCTCAGGTCGCGTGAGGAGGGCAATCTGCTGCCAGGTTCAATCAGGTACTAGGCTTACCGATTTACCATATTTCTCGGTATATGTTTAGTACGTTCAAACGCTTGACTCACGGTACCACACCTTAATCCTTATTCCAATTTTTATCCCGTGAACAACCAATCCCCATGGATTGTTGTCCACAACCAGCATCATTATGAGAAGAAAGTGGATACAACCAATTTCCTGACCTCGCGCGAGTGCTAGAAAAATCACTAGACTTCTACCGAGGTCCTAATTACTAAAGCAGCTACTCGACCTAGCATACTAGTATTCATCTCAACAGGGTTCCTGAGATCATGCAGCTAGGGTTTCAAACAACTCCTACACCTAAGTGCACAATCAATCCTACAATCATTAAGTGAAGTAAAATAGCATAATTAACAGGTTATGCATAAAACCGGGGCTTGCCTTCCAAAGCAGTGGCAGGCAGATCCTCTGATGTAGGCTCGGGTGCTGGATCTGGGACTAGCTCCTGAGCAGCTCCTTGCTCCGGCACGAGGACGTACTCTCTGTCAGCAAGGTTACAGTCTATCGAATGCAATGAACGTGTATGTCATGATTATGCAGGATTTAATAACATTATGCTAAAGAAGAAAAACTAAGTTAAAGAGTAACTTGGGGTTTCTTGGTCATGCGGGGCTTCTAGTGGGTTATGCTTATCACCTTTAGGCTTAGGTTTTTGTTGAGGATACTCATAGGGAATTGGTATTGTCTTTATATACCTCAGTGGACAAGTTATTATGAATTTCAGGATGACACTAATTTCCTATTATTCACTTTTCCTTTTCTTTATTTTCTACTTATGGTTTCTAGTGTAGGTTTGAACTATGATAGTGGTTTAATATTTTTCCAAAAATTCTGTAAAAATTGCAGTGGGTTGCCATTTGCTATTCTAGTCTGTCTTAGGAATTTGGGGTTAAAATATAAAGGCTATGCTTTAGACAAAAATAACAAGAGTTGTGTAAAAAGGGCCACTTTACACTACATCTCTTAATTAGGGGTGAGTTCTGCCCTAAGGATTATTTTTGTTGGCATCTAATAGCAATAATAGGCTTCTGTGCTAAAAATCACAGAAAGCTAAGGGATGGTCATTTAGATATGATTTTCTAAAGTTAAATGTCAAAAAGGCACTTTCTACTACATTGTTATTTGAAAAATGTCAAACAGTAGATTTTATATTTTTCCTAAGTTCTTATTTACAAACATTAGTTATCCCAAGGGTTGGGGTGTTTTCACCTTGGGGTTATTTTTGTAGGGGTTTTCTAAGTTTTCCTTGTTTTATTAAAATAAAAGGTATCCTACTTATTTTATACTCAAACAGGGTATGATAGATTTTTCCAGTGTACTACATTGAATAAGTACCCTAACAAAAATAGGGGTGCCCTCTGGTTCATTATTTAAATTACATTTTCTATTTTCCTTAACCTTAAGAATATTGTAAAATAAGTGGTAAAAACTAACTTAATGGGGTTGACAGAGAGGTTTAGCATTTTTATTTAGGTCACTAGGTGGACATAAACTTCTCCAAATTTTTCTAACCCTAGTCAAATAGTACAACTATTTTTCTTCCTATTATTGAGCATTTGGCCAAAACTATAATTAAATCAGAACCCTAAAGTTTTCTATAGTACATAGGGGTTTTATATTTTTCTTAGGTAGTTTACATTATTTAGAGTCTGACAAAATTGGTTTGACCAAATTTGGATGAACTAAACAGAAGTTATGGGTTTTCAAAGTTTCTGTTCAAATTTAAAATCAGGTTTAATAAGGTTTTCTGGAAAAACAGTTTACACTGAGGTCCCTGGGTTAAAACTAAATCAACCCACTCAAATCTACCCCTGCGCCACTATTCCCCCAAGTCTCTGACAGCTCAAAAAGCCCCCCGACCTTTCCTTCTTCTTCCCTGAGGTCCTTCCCTTAATGTAAACAGTACCCGCGGGAAAGAAAAGGGCGGCGCGGCTTACCGGTGGCGAGCGGGGTCCGGCGAGGGGCGGGGATGGCTCAGGGAGGCTCTGGCGGTCACGGTGATGTATGGCTCGACGACGGGGATGGCCGGAATCGCTCGGTCCTCGTGCGCAGGCGGGTGTTCTCGTCGGCGGCGGGTGTGCCGGCCAAATCACGGTGATCTGGTTCAATCCAAGGGCACGGTTAGCTTCACGGGGTGACATAGAGACCGTGTGCACAAGGAATCGGAAAATGGTTCAGTGGATTACCCGGTCCACGCACTCCGGCGGGGTTGTGAACTCCGGCGACCGTGGACTGGCCTCTCCGGCGAAGCAGGCTTCGATTCCTTACTCGGGGAGCTTCACTGGGGCGTGCACACTCGCCTCATAGGGTTGGACAGGGTTGGGAAGGGCTGGGCTGGCCGGTCTATGGCGGCAGTGGCTCGGGTGGCCGCGGACACGTCGCGCACGGGCAAACGACGGTGAACTGAGCTCCGGTGAGGTTTGGGCGTGCGAGGAAGAGTGTAGTCGACGCATGAGTGGGCTTTATAGGCGCGGGCGCGGGCCATGGCGTTGGCTGGCCGTTGGCGCGACGCGGGGCGCGCGCGGGCGTGCTCTGGCGCACACAGAGCGCGTCGAACACGTGGAGCTTTCCTTCTGCCCGTGTTCCAAAGCTCACCCAAGTCGCAAACGTGCGAATCTTGGCAAAAATCCTGCGCGAGTTTTTTCCTGGCACCTAGGGCTGTCTCTCATCCGTGAGCTGCCATGGCAGATATGGCCTAGGTAGGGAGATCTTTGGTCGCCAAATCGGGTGTGTCACACTGCCCACCTCGCGACAAAAACCATGCCAAGGCATGTCAAACTTCAGGGTCTCGGGCTCAGCTTTTTCCAGGGGGTGCCCTAGGTGGTATGCCACATTTTTGGTATAGAACATAGGTGGATTTGGTGCCAGCTTCGAGGTGAACACGACTGATCTTTAGTGTAGGTATAGTTTTTAACTTAGAGAGAATTAGAGAGCTCTAGCTCTCTCCCTGTACTTAGGGAGTGGATTTGGGGTTTCTCCAGGGGCCTTTTTGCAATATTTCCATCCCCTAATTGCTGGTTATAAGGTTACTTAAGGTTGGGTTAAAGATTACTCATGTTTTACACAATTGCTCACCCTCTCCCCCCTCTTATCCATGGCTTTGGGAGATAGGGTTCAAGAGAGATCTAGGGTTTTCTCCCCCCCCTTGACCAAAGTGATAGTTGCACTCAAATAGGGTAATGCTTTTGGTCATTCACATTTCTTGGTTAAAACATAGTTTCCAAAGCCCTTACACTTTTGCTCCTTAAGTTTCTTCCACATGTGATCATAGTCCTTAGCACCAAGTGTGCTCTAGCCATGGTAACACCTGGGGTGTTACAGCCCTCCCCCCTTAAAGGAATCTCGTCCCGAGATTTTTGGTAGAGTCCCTTGGAGGGGTGCTTGAAGGTGTATTGGTGTGCTACTCTTTCTTTATACTCAAGTTTCTCTTGTTAACTGCTCTTCGAATGTCATTCTCTTTGCCACTTCAGAAGGAAGCCCTTTTTAAGTTAAATCCACAACTTAGACTATCCTTGCTATCTAAGTTTTTCTTCTAATTGTATTCAAAGGGCAGGTGGGGGTGGGGTTTTGGGGTTACGTACCAACTCTTTTGGGTAGAAAGTCGGGGAAGCGAGAGCGTAGAAAATCCTCAGTCTCCCATGTGGCTTCTTCTACTGAATGGTGACTCCACTGAACCTTATACATTCTGATCGACCTTGCTCGAGTTGATCTCTCCTTCTGATCCAATACCTTGACCGGGTACTCTTGATAAGATAAGTCTGGTTCTATCTCAAGATCCGGTTCAGGTAGCACTTCAGTGGGTAGGCGAACACATTTCCGCAGCTGAGATACATGGAACACATCATGAACAGCTGACATGCTGGGTGGCAACTTCAGTTGATAGGCAACGGGTCCACAAGCTTCCTTGATCTCGTAGGGTCCAATGTAACGAGGAGCTAACTTGCCCTTGATCCCGAATCTCTGGACACCCTTGGTGGGTGATACCTTAAGATAAACATGATCTCCCACCTCGAACTATAGAGGCTTCCGCCTCTTGTCATGATAGCTCTTTTGCCTGGCCTGAGCAGCTTCTAAGTTCTTCTTGATGATTCTGACCTTTGCCTCTGCTTCAAGTACCAAATCTGGCCCAAATATTTCCCTCTCTCCTGCTTGAGACCAATTCAGCGGGGTTCTGCATCTTCTCCCATATAAGGTTTCAAAAGGTGCCATCTTCAGACTGGACTGATAGCTGTTATTGTAAGAAAACTCTGCCAAGGAAAGACACTTGTCCCAATCCTTTCCGTAATGTAGTGCACATGCTCGCAACATGTCTTCCAAAATCTGATTCACCCTTTTAGTCTGGCCATCGGTTTGGGGATGATAGGCTGAGCTGCGTATGACCTGGGTCCCAAGTGATTCCTGCAATTGCTCCCAAAATCGTGCCACAAATGGTGCTCCTCGGTCTGAGACTATAGTCCTTGGTATCCCATGCAGATGAACTATCTGGTAAATGTAGATCTCTGCATACTTCTCTGTCCTGTGGGTGGTGTGCACTGACAAGAAGTGAGCGGTCTTGGTCAACCTGTCCACAATAACCCTAATGGAATCATGGTGCCTGGAGGTATGGGGCAATCCTACGATAAAATCCATGCAAATGTCTTCCCATTTCCAAGATGGTATGGGAAGGGGCTGCAAAGGGCCTGCTGCCTTCAAATGACTAGCTTTGATCCTCTAGCAGGTGTCACACTCGGATATGTACTTGGCAATTTCCCTCTTCATTCTGGTCCACCAATATAAAGATCTGAGATCATGATACATTTTGTTGCTACCAGGGTGCATGGAGAACTTGGAAAGGTGAGCTTCATCCAGTATCTTCTTTCTGAGCTCAGGGTCCTTGGGAACAACCAATCGATCTCCAAACCATAGAATTCCCTTGCTGTCCTGACGGAAGCAATTGTATTTCTCTGCCTTTTGATGGATCATTTCTTTGATAACCTGAACACCCTTATCCTCAACTTGGGCCCTGACTATTTGCTCCTGTAATGTGGGTTCCACCGAGATGTAACCTAAGTCACTGGAAGAAACAACTTCCAGGTTCAGCTTGCACAACTCATCACACAGGGTGGTAACTCTGGCATCCATACTCATGCAATTGCACTGGACTTTTCTGCTCAAGGCATCTGCCACAACATTGGCCTTGCCAGGATGGTAATGTACTTCCAAGTCATAGTCCTTGATTAACTCCAACCATCTTCTCTGCCTCATGTTCAGATCTGCCTGAGTGAAGATGTATTTGAGACTCTTGTGATCAGTGTAGATGTTAAAGTGAGCTCCCATCAGGTAGTGTCTCCATATCTTAAGAGCATGAACCACATCTGCCAATTCCAGATCATGTGTAGGGTAGTTCTGCTCATGGGGTCTGAGTGCTCGGGAAGCATAAGCAATGACTCTGTTATCTTGCATCAAGACACAACCCAATCCTGTACCAGAAGCATCACAATAGACTTCAAATGGCTTGGTGTTGTCAGGTTGAGCCAGTACTGGGGCTGTTGTCAAATGCTGCCTCAAAGTGTGAAAGGCATCTTCGCACTTTTGGCTCCAATCATACTTGACTCCCTTCTTTAACAGTTCAGTCATTGGTTTGGCAATTCTGGAGAAATCCGGGATAAATCGTCGATAATACCCTGCCAAACCCAGAAAACTCCGAATTTGCCTTACTGTAGTCGGGGGTTTCCAATTCATTACCTCTTGTACCTTCTCAGGATCAACTGATATCCCATCCTGAGAAATTGTGTGACCCAAGAATTTGATTTCCTTCAGCCAGAATTCACATTTAGACAACTTAGCATAAAGATGATGATCGCGCAGTCGCTGAAGCACGATGTGCAGATGCTCAGTATGCTCGTCTTCATTCTTGGAATAGATCAGAATATCATCAATGAAAACGACCACGAACTTGTCCAATTCTGGCATAAACACTGAGTTCATTAGGTACATAAAATAAGCCGGGGCATTGGTCAGCCCAAAAGACATCACCAAAAACTCATACAGCCCATATCGGGTTGAGAAGGCCGTCTTGGGAATATCACTGGCACGGATCTTGATCTGGTGGTAACCCGAGCGAAGATCTATCTTGGAGAATACCTTGGCTCCTACCAACTGATCGAACAGAACATCAATGCGGGGCAGTGGGTATTTGTTCTTGATAGTCACCGCATTGAGAGGGCGGTAGTCAACACACATTCTCAAACTCTCATCCTTTTTCTTCACGAATAAGGCAGGACATCCCCATGGTGAAGTACTTGGGCGAATAAACCCCTTGTCTAAAAACTCTTGCAATTGCTTTTTCAGTTCTGCCAATTCCGCGGGAGGCATCCTATAGGGTCTATTGGAGATAGGAGCAGTTCCGGGTTGCAATTCAATTGCGAACTCAATGTCTCGGTCAGGTGGCATCCCTGGCAATTCATCCGGAAACACATCCAGGTAGTCACAGATCACTGGAATCTTTTCCACTGGGGATTCTATCATAACAAAGGCACAAGAGCGGGTGCATCCCTGGTCGGGTAAATATAAAACAGTCTCGCCATAGGCAGGGGAATGAATTTCAATGGCCCTGGCTGCAATATCCAATACTGCCTGATGCCTGGTCAACCAGTCAGCTCCCAATATAATATCCACGCTATCCAATCCTAAGATGAGAAGGGTGGTTCTAATCACAAGACTACCAAATTTTATAGGCACTTGCCTGTTGATTTGATAAGTGGCAACCCTGCCTCCTGGTGTTGAAATAGTAATGCCCCCATCGGTGTGGTGAAAGGGCAACTGGCACTTGGCACTAAACTTGGCACTAATAAAACTATGCGATGCACCAGAATCGAAAAGGATAATGGCAGGATAATTCAAAACTGTAAAGATACCAGTCATGACGGGTGCTCCCTTGGGAATATCAGCCATGGTGGTGAAGTTCAGCCTACCCTGCCTTACATGCACCTTCTATCTCTTGCCTTGATTCTGATTAACATTCTGTCCCTGCCTCTGCTGGTTCCTGGGGCAATTCTTGGCATAGTGCCAGGTGTTGCCACATGTGAAACACCTGTTGTCATTTGCCTGGCGGTACTGCTGCTGCTGCTGATTGTTCCTCTGAGCTGGAAACTGGGTGCGGTTGGGTGCCTGCTGCTGCTGCTGTTGTGGTCGGATCACCCATCTTCCGTGCTGCTGCTGAGGTCCCCTGCTCTGAGTGTCGGACACAATCCTGAAGCGCTGTGGCTGAGCTGAGGGTCCTACCACAGGGGTCTTCCTCTTCTTTTCTGCCTGTCGAGCTGTAATGCAGTCCTCCTGGGAGATAGCCATGTTGACCAACTCATTATAGCTGTTGGCCCTGACGGTGTTGAGACGGTCACGGAGCTTAGTGCTGAGCCCCCTCCTGAACCTGTCTCTCTTCTTCTCGTCCGTATCTGCATGATATCCAGCATACTGGCACAAGTCATTAAAAGCCTGGGCATATTGCAACACTGTCCTGTTGCCCTAAGTGAGTGCCAGAAACTCGTTGAGCTTTCGATCCATAATCCCGGCTAGTATGTGGTGTCCCCGGAAATCTGCCTTGAACTCTCTCCACTCCACCTCTCGGTCCTCTGGCTGCATAGCAAGAAAATGATCCCACCAAGTCCTTGCGGGTCCGCGAAGCTGCTGGGTGGCGAACCTGACTTTAGTGACCTCTGAACAAGCTCCATGGAGTAGCGGAAATTTGGATTCCACCACTCGCAACCACACATCTGCATCAAGTGGGTCCTCTGCCCTTGTGAACAATGGAGGCTGAGTACTGAGGAACTCCTGGTAGGTAGCTGTCGCGGGGTGACGCTGATGGTCTCCACCACCATAGTGCTGAGGTGGTGGCTGGCGCTGAGCTAGCTGCCTCAAGATCTCATTCTGCTGAGCCATTAGCTCCTGCAGAGTGGGAGGCGGTGGCGGCGGTGGAGGAACGCACTCATTCTGGCCACAACGCTGCCTCCCGGCCATCTGAAAAACCACATATATACTTAACACCATACCTCCAAGCTCAAGGTTTAATCGCGGCAAAAAGAGTCAAAAGAAAAATGATAGATTTCCAACTTAAACAAAAAGGATTTAAAAAGGCATAAATTTTTCCTTCCAAATTTAAAAACTGATAACAGCATCCATCAATCATGCTTCCAAGAGAGTTTATCACGGTTACATCATTTGTCCGAAAAAGACTCAACTCTATCTAGCCTAGTACCCCAAGGGTGCAAAAGCTAAGCTAGCTGCGAGGAGTCCTACCATCACCGACTTCTAACTCTGTCCCTGTCACCTAGTGAGCGAACGAGGAAACACTCGACTCGGGAGAAGGTGGTCTCCCTGAGCCAGCAGTGTCCACACTAGAGGCAGGCTCCTCTCCTCCCTCGATGTCGACGTCCTCGTTGGCCTCCATATCCTGGATCTCCTGGTGATGCATATCCAAGTGCTCATTAGCCTCGGCAAGCTGCTGCTGGGTGTTAATGAGCTGATCCTCGAGAACCTCGATGGTGTTCTCCCTGGTGCCCACTAATTCCTCCAACTCTTGGATATTAGTGGATAGTTGCTCCACCTGCAAGTCCTTTTCCACCATTTCAGTGGACAAATCAACCATGAGCTCCTCCCTGTTGTCCAAAGTAATCTTTGTCGCCTCCAATAGTGCCATCAGATGGGACATCGCCTCACCACGCATCACTTGCAGACGGTACAGAGCATTCATGCACCGTACGGTCAAGTGCGCAGTCTGTCCTGGGTAGATGCCCCAGATATCCTTGGCATGCTCCACCCGATCCTTCCACATTGGGTCGTCCTCCCTTTCGGCGGGGAACAAGCCAATGGGGTGGGTAGCCAGCTCTAAAGGATGGAATCCGCAGAAAGTGGTCAACCCGTGCAGAGCGATCGCCTCGATCGTGTCCTCAGCTCGGTATCCAAAAGACTCAGAGTCCAATGAACGCCAGCCTGGCTGTAGGGGATGAGGCTCCAGGGTCATCCTCACCCTACAGCGGGGCACTCGGTGCTTCTCGAACTGCTGCACCGTGTACTGAGGGGGTGTCGTGTATCCGACCCCCTGAAGTACCTCCCACAAAATGCGGGGAAAGCCCTCTCGTGCAAGCCCGTCAGTGTAGGACAGTGCATTTCCGTCCTCTGAGGATCCGTGGGAAGTCATCTGTGTACGGTTAAGCGTAAGTAAAAGAAAAAAGAATTATAAAAAGAACAAGAGAAATAAAACTCAGCCTTTCTCTAGTTAAATAAAATGGTACTGGGGACTTAGTTGCTTATCATCTTGTTTTTAAGTCTTTACTCAAATATCCCTTTGTTTAATTTAGAGATGCATGCATGCTTGTCCTGAACGACCTCACCAATATAAGGGGATAGGGAAGAATTCCCCTCCCTTAAGGTGGCCTATAGGACATAATTACGTAGCCACCTAGCTACCCTTCTATCACCCTAAGGCTTCACGTCCTAGGTCTATCCTGTTCGTCCTACTATCTATCCAACATTGTTTCTATCAAGTTTTAGTTTGGAAAATGATGGTATTCACATTTTATTGATTCCTCTGTGGTGGTACAAGCTTCGATACCAGCTGTGGCGGAACTGCCCGAATTATTCCAACCTAAGTGCCTAAGCCCCGCCTTAGAGGCTAGACCACACTTAAATGGGAATAACCCGTCAATCCCTCGGATCTAGTCCGACACGGCCACTGACAGGATCAAGTACCACAATCTCACTCGATGGTGAGTCACAGAGCAAATACAATAAAGCATAAAACCATGCATGTAAGAGTAGCAAAATTATTACATCATCATCGGAGTTTTTGCAAAAGTAGTCATCAAGGTTCGAAGTGCAGCGGAATAAAACTAACGGAAAATAAACAGAGAGATGGGGAAGCCTGTCCCATCACTCCTCATGCTCCTCCTCAGCCAAGGTAGGGTCCCACTCGACAGTCCAACCCAGTGGCAAGATGGACGGCCAAGTCACTCCAGCAACCATGTCCTCCAGAGAACCTGTAAAATTATGCCACAAGCAAGGCTGAGTATACTAATACTCAGCTAGACTTACCCAGTGTGAGGAGTCTACTCCTCTACCTCTAGGCATGCAGCTGTTTGGCTGAGGGGTTTGGTTGCCAAAAGCACTAGCTGAGTTTCTAAATCAAGTTTTTAACTTTGTCAAATTAAGTGTGACTCTCTTAAGGCTAAAGATGTACTATCTATTCATACATAGTAGCAAACATTTTTAGCAATCAACATCTTGTATCATCTCAGCACAATTCCACTTGTTACTCAATGTAGCAGCATGGATCAAGCAGTCTCATTAGCTGCGAGAAGCAGACGATTCGAATCGAATTTTCATCCTTGCAAGGTAAACCTAAACACATGACATGCTGGGGCACTCCGTCCCCACACACATCAACCGTCCCCATCGATTCCCCGTCAGTAGAGAGTGGCTCACCGCCTTGGCGTACAATGCCTCACTGACCCCGACTGCCGTCGTGCAGTGACCACACTTGTACCCACCATAACCAGAATGGGAGACCTCGTCTCAGGTCGCGTGAGGAGGGCAATCTGCTGCCAGGTTCAATCAGGTACTAGGCTTACCGATTTACCATATTTCTCGGTATATGTTTAGTACGTTCAAACGCTTGACTCACGGTACCACACCTTAATCCTTATTCCAATTTTTATCCCGTGAACAACCAATCCCCATGGATTGTTGTCCACAACCAGCATCATTATGAGAAGAAAGTGGATACAACCAATTTCCTGACCTCGCGCGAGTGCTAGAAAAATCACTCGACTTCTACCGAGGTCCTAATTACTAAAGCAGCTACTCGACCTAGCATACTAGTATTCATCTCAACAGGGTTCCTGAGATCATGCAGCTAGGGTTTCAAACAACTCCTACACCTAAGTGCACAATCAATCCTACAATCATTAAGTGAAGTAAAATAGCATAATTAACAGGTTATGCATAAAACCGGGGCTTGCCTTCCAAAGCAGTGGCAGGCAGATCCGCTGATGTAGGCTCGGGTGCTGGATCTGGGGCTACCTCCTGAGCAGCTCCTTGCTCCGGCACGAGGACGTACTCTCCGTCAGCAAGGTTACAGTCTATCGAATGCAATGAACAAGTATGTCATGATTATGTAGGATTTAATAACATTATGCTAAAGAAGAAAAACTAAGTTAAAGAGTAACTTGGGGTTTCTTGGTCATGCGGGGCTTCTAGTGGGTTATGCTTATCACCTTTAGGCTTAGGTTTTTGTTGAGGATACTCATAGGGAATTGGTATTTTCTTTATATACTTCAGTGGACAAGTTATTAAGAATTTCAGGATGACACTAATTTCCTATTATTCACTTTTCCTTTTCTTTATTTTCTACTTATAGTTTCTAGTGTAGGTTTGAACTATGATAGTGGTTTAATATTTTTCCAAAAATTCTGTAAAAATTAAAGTGGGTTGCCATTTGCTATTCTAGCCTGTCTTAAGAATTTGGGGCTTAAAATATAAAGGCTATGCTTTAGACAAAAATAACAAGAGTTGTGTAAAAAGGGCCACTTTACACTACATCTCTTAATTAGGGGTGAGTTCTGCCCTAAGGATTATTTTTGTTGGCATCTAATCGCAATAATAGGCTTCTGTGCTAAAAATCACAGAAAGCTAAGGGATGGTCATTTAGTTATGATTTTCTAAAGTTAAATGTCAAAAAAGCACTTTCTACTACATTGTTATTTGAAAAATGTCAAACAACAGATTTTATATTTTTCCTAAGTTCTTATTTACAAACCATTAGTTATCCCAAGGGTTGGGGTGTTTTCACCTTGGGGTTATTTTTGTAGGGTTTTTCTAAGTTTTCCTTGTTTTATTAAAATAAAAGGTATCCTACTTATTTTATACTCAAACAAGGTATGATAGATTTTTCCAGTGTACTACATTGAATAAGTACACTAACAAAAATAAGGGTGCCCTCTGGTTCATTATTTAAATTACATTTTCTATTTTCTTTAACCTTAAGCATATTGTAAAATAAGTGTTAAAAACTAACTTAATGGGGTTGAAAGAGAGGTTTAGCATTTTTATTTAGGTCAGTAGGTGGACATAAACTTCTCCAAATTTTTCTAACCCTAGTCAAATAGTACAACTATTTTTCTTCCTATTATTGAGCTTTTGGCCAAAACTATAATTAAATCAGAACCCTAAAGTTTTCTATAGTACATAGGGGTTTTATATTTTTCTTAGGTAGTTTACTTTATTTAGAGTCTGACAAAATTGGTTTGACCAAATTTGGATGAACTAAACAGAAGTTATGGGTTTTCAAAGATTCTGTTCAAATTTAAAATCAGGTTTAATAAGGTTTTCTGGAAAAACAGTTTACACCGAGGTCCCTGGGTTTAAAACTAAATCAAGCCACTCAAATCTACCCCTGCGCCACTATTCCCCCGAGTCTCTGACAGCTCAAAAAGCCCCTCGACCTTTCCTTCTTCTTCCCCGAGGTCCTTCCCTTAATGTAAACAGCACCCGCGGGAAAGAAAAGGGCGGCGCGGCGTACCGGCGGCGAGCGGGGTCCGGCGAGGGGCGGGGTTGGCTCGGGGAGGCTCTGGGGGTCACGGCGATGTACGGCTCGACGACGGGGATGGCCGGAATCGCTCGGTCCTCGTGCGCAGGCGGGTGTTCTCGTCGGCGGTGGGTGTGCCGGCCAAATCATGGCGATCTGGTTCAATCCAAGGGCACGGTGAGCTTCACGGGGTGACGTAGAGACCGTGTGCACAAGGAATCGGAAAATGGTTCAGTGGATTACCCGGTCCACGCACTCCGACGGGGTTGTGAACTCCGGCGACCGTGGACTGGCCTCTCCGGCGAAGCAGGCTTCGATTCCTTGCTCGGGGAGCTTCACTGGGGCGTGCACACTCGCCTCAGAGGGTTGGACAGGGTTGGGAAGGGCTGGGCTGGCCGGTCTACGGTGGCAGTGGCTCGGGTGGCCGCGGACACGTCGCGCACGGGCAAACGATGGTGAACTGAGCTCCGGTGAGGTTTGGGCGTGCGCGGAAGAGTGTAGTCGACGCCTGAGTGGGATTTATAGGCGCGGGCGCGGGCCATGGCGTCGGCTGGCCGTTGGCGTGACGCGGGGCGCGCGCGGGCGTGCTCTGGCGCACACAAAGCGCGTCGAACACGTGGAGCTTTCCTTCTACCCGTGTTCCACAGCTCACCCAAGTCGCAAACGTGCGAATCTTGGCAAAAATCCTGCGCGAGTCTTTTCCTGGCACCTAGGGCTGTCTCTCATCCGTGAGCTGCCATGGCAGATATGGCCTAGGTAGGGAGATCTTCGGTCGCCAAATCGGGTGTGTCACACTGCCCACCTCGCGACAAAAACCATGCCAAGGCATGTCAAACGTCAGGGTCTCGGGCTCAGCTTTTTCCAGGGGGTGCCCTAGGTGGTATGCCACATTTTTGGTATAGAACATAGGTGGATTTGGTGCCAGCTTCAAGGTGAACACGACTGATCTTTAGTGTAGGTATAGTTTTTAACTTAGAGAGAATTAGAGAGCTCTAGCTCTCTCTCTACTTAGGGAGTGGATTTGGGGTTTCTCCAGGGGCCTTTTTGCAATATTTCCATCCCCTAATTGCTGGTTATAAGGTTACTTAAGGTTGGGTTAAAGATTACTCATGTTTTACACAATTGCTCACCCTCTCCCCCCTCTTATCCATGGCTTTGGGAGATAGGGTTCAAGAGAGATCTAGGGTTTTCTCCCCCCCCCTTGACCAAAGTGATAGTTGCACTCAAATAGGGTAATGCTTTTGGTCATTCACATTTCTTGGTTAAAATTTAGTTTCCAAAGCCCTTACACTTTTGCTCCTTAAGTTTCTTCCACATGTGATCATAGTCCTTAGCACCAAGTGTGCTCTAGCCATGGTAACACCTGGGGTGTTACAATCTATGGCAAGGAAACATGTGTAGTGAGGTGTATGAGCCTCTGGTCAAAGATCAATGGCCACATAACCCCCATTTTTGTCGAAAATAGCCATGAACGACCATTTTCAATAATACTGAAGGTTAACACCTACGTATTTTTGACCAAGAAATGGTCTCCACCATAAATCCAAGAATGTGATCTATGGCAAGGAAACATATGTGGGGTGTGGTGTATGGGCCTCTGGTCGATGATCAATGGCCACACAACGCCCATTTTTGTCGAAAATAGCCATGAACGACCATTTTCAATAATACCGAAGGCTAACACCAATGGATTCTTGACCAAGAAATGGTCTCCACCAGAAATCCAAGAATGTGATCAATGGCAAGAAACATATGTGGGGTAAAGTGTACGAGCCTCTGGTCGATGATCAATGGCCACACAACCCCCATTTTTGTCGAAAATAGCCATGAACGACCATTTTCAATGAAACGGAAGGCTAACACCTACAGATTTTTGACCAAGAAATGGTCTCCACCATAAATCCAAGAATGTGATATATGGCAAGGAAACATATGTGAGGTGAGGTGTACGAGCCACTGGTCGATGATAAATGGCCACACAACCCCCATTTTTATGAAAATAGCCATGAACGACCATTTTCAATAATACTGAAGGCTAACACCTACGGATTTTTGACCAAGAAATGATCTCCACCAGAAATCCAAGAATGTGATCTATGGCAAGGAAACATACGTGGGGTGAGGTGTATGAGCCTCTGGTCGATGATCAATGGCCACACAACCCCCATTTTTGTCGAAAATAGCCATGAACGACCATTTTCAATAATACCGAAGCCTAACACCTACGGATTTTTGACCAAGAAATGTTCTCCACCAGAAATCCAAAATGTGATCTATGGCAAGGAAACATATGTGGGGTGAGGTGTATCAGCCTCTGGTCGATGATCAATGGCCACACAACCCCCATTTTTTGTCGAAAATAGCCATGAACGACCATTTTCAATGACACTAAAGGCTAACACCTACGGAATTTTGACCAAGAAATGGTCTCCACCATAAATCCAAGAATGTGATCTATGGCAAGGAAACATATGTGGGGTGAGGTGTATGGGCCTCTGGTCGATGATCAATGGCCACACAACGCCCATTTTTGCTTAAAATAGCGATCAACGACCATTTTCAATAATACAGAAGGCTAACACGTATGGATTATTGACCAAGAAATGGTCTCCACCGGAAATCCAAGAATGTGATCTATGGCAAGGAAACATACGTGGGGTGAGGTGTATGAGCCTCTAGTCGATGATCAATGGCCACACAATCACCATTTTTGTCGAAAATAGCCATGAACGACCATTTTCAATAATACCGAAGTCTAACACCTACGGATTTTTGACCAAGAAATGTTCTCCACCAGAAATCCAAAATGTGATCTATGGCAAGGAAACATATGTGGGGTGAGGTGTATCAGCCTCTGGTCGATGATCAATGGCCACACAACCCCCATTTTTGTCGAAAATAGCCATGAACGACCATTTTCAATGACACTGAAGGCTAACACCTACGGAATTTTGACCAAGAAATGGTCTCCACCATAAATCCAAGAATGTGATCTATGGCAAGGAAACATATGTGTAGTGAGGTGTATGAGCCTCTGGTCAAAGATTAATGGCCACAACACCCATTTTTGTCGAAAATAGCCATGAATGACCATTTTCAATAATACCGAAGGCTAACACATTCAGATTTTTGCCCAAGAAATGGTCTCCACCATAAATCCAAGAATGTAATCTATGGCAAGGAAACATATGTGGGGTGAGGTGTACGAGTCTCTGGTCGATGATCAATGGCCACACAACCCCCATTTTTATCGAAAATAGCCATGAACGACCATTTTCAATGACACTGAAGGCTAACACTCACGGATTTTTGACCAAGAAATCGTCTCCACCATAAATCCAAGAATGTGATCTATGGCAAGGAAACATATGTGTAGCGAGGTGTATGAGCCTCTGGTCGAATATCAATGGCCACACAACACTTATTTTAGTCGAAATAGCCATGAACGACCATTTTCAATAGTACCGAAGGCTAACACATTCGGATTTTTGACCAAGAAATGGTCTCCACCAGAAATCAAAGAATGTGATATATGGCAAGGAAACATATGTGGGGTGAGGTTTATGAGCCTCAGGTCGATGATCAATGGCCACACAACCCCCATTTTTGTCAAAAATCGCCATGAATGACCATTTTCAATAATACCGAAGGCTAACATGTACGGATTTTTGACCAAGAAATGGTCTCCACCAGAAATCCAAGAATGTGATCTATGGCAAGGAAACATATGTGGGGTGAGGTGTACAAGCCTCTGGTCGATGATTAATGGCCACACAACCCCCATTTTAGACGAAAATAGCCATGAACGACCATTTTCAATAATACCGAAGGCTAACACCAACGGATTCTTGACCAAGAAATGGTCTCCACTAGAAATCCAAGAATGTGATCAACGGCAAGGAAAACATATGTGGGGTAAAGTGTACGAGCCTCTGGTCGATGATCAATGGCCACACAACCCCCATTTTAGACGAAAATAGCCATGAACGACCATTTTCAATGACACGGAAGGCTAACACCTACAGATTTTTTACCAAGAAATGGTCTCGACCAGAAATCCAAGAATGTGATCTATGGCAAGGAAACATAAGTGAGGTGAGGTGTACGAGCCTCTGGTCGATGATAAATGGCCACACAACCCCTATTTTTGATGAAAATAGCCATGAACGACCGTTTTCAATAATACCGAAGGCTAACACCTACGGATTTTTGACCAAGAAATGGTCTCCACCAGAAATCCAAGAATGTGATCTATGGCAAGGAAACATACGTGGGGTGAGGTGTATGAGCCTCTGGTCGATGATCAATGGCCACACAACCCCCATTTTTGTCAAAAATAGCCATGAACGGCTATTTTCAATAATACCAAAGGCTAACACCTACGGATTTTTGACCAAGAAATGTTCTCCACCAGAAATCCAAAATGTGATCTATGGCAAGGAAACATATGTGGGGTGAGGTGTACGAGCCTCTGGTCGATGATCAATGGCCACACAACCCCCATTTTTGTCGAAAATAGCCATGAACAACCATTTTCAATGACACTGAAGGCTAACACCTACGGATTCTTGACCAAGAATTGGTCTCCACCATAAATCCAAGAATGTGATCTATGGCAAGGAAACATATGTGGGGTGAGGTGTATGGGCCTCTGGTCGATGATCAATGGCCACACAACGCCCATTTTTTGCTTAAAATAGCGATCAACGACCATTTTCAATAATACAGAAGGCTAACACGTATGGATTTTTGACCAAGAAATGGTCTCCACCAGAAATCCAAGAATGTGATCTATGGCAAGGAAACATATGTGGGGTGAGGTGTACGAGCCTCTGGTCGATGATCAATGGCCACACTACCCCCATTTTTGTCGAAAATAGCCATGAACGACCATTTTCAATGACACTGAAGGCTAACACCTCCAGAATTTTGACCAAGAAATGGTCTCCACCATAAATCCAAGAATGTGATCTATGGCTAGCAAACACATGTGTAGTGAGGTGTATGAGCCTCTGGTCGAAGATCAATGGCCAAACAACCCCCATTTTTTCTCGAAAATAGCCATGAATGACCATTTTCAATAATACCGAAGGCTAACACATTTGGATTTTTGCCCAAGAAATGGTCTCCACCAGAAATCCAAGAATGTGATCTATGGCAAGGAAACATATGTGGGGTGAGGTGTACGAGCCTCTGGTCGATGATCAATGGCCACACAACCCCCATTTTTGTCGAAAATAGCCATGAACGACCATTTTTCAATGACGTTGAAGGCTAACACTCACAGATTTTTGACCAAGAAATGGTCTCCACCAGAAATCCAAGAATGTGATCTATGGCAAGGAAACATATGTGATCTATGGCAAGGAAACATATGTGGGGTGAGGTGTACGAGCCTCTGGTCGATGATCAATGGCCACACAACCCCCATTTTTTGTCGAAAATAGCCATGAACGACCATTTTCAATGACACTGAAGGCTAACACCTACGGATTTTTGACCAAGAATTGGTCTCCACCATAAATCCAAGAATGTGATCTATGGCAAGGAAACATATCTGGGGTGAGGTGTATGGGCCTCTGGTCGATGATCAATGGTCACACAATGCCCCATTTTTGCTTAAAATAGCGATCAACGACCATTTTCAATAATACAGAAGGCTAACACGTATGGATTTTTGACCAAGAAATGTCTCCACCAGAAATCCAAGAATGTGATCTATGGCAAGGAAACATATGTGGGGTGAGGTGTACAAGCCTCTGGTCGATGATCAATGGCCACACAACCCCCATTTTTGTCGAAAATAGCCATGAACGAACCATTTTCAATGACACTGAAGGCTAACACCTCCGGATTTTGACCAAGAAATGGTCTCCACCATAAATCCAAGAATGTGATCTATGGCTAGGAAACATATGTGTAGTGAGGTGGTATGAGGCCTCTGGTCGAAGATCAATGGCCAAACAACCCCCATTTTTTCTCAAAAAATAGCCATGAATGACCATTTTCAATAATACCGAAGGCTAACACATTCGGATTTTTGCCCAAGAAATGGTCTCCACCAGAAATCCAAGAATGTGATTTATGGCAAGGAAACATATGTGGGGTGAGGTGTACGAGCCTCTGGTCGATGATCAATGGCCACACAACCCCCATTTTTGTCGAAAATAGCCATGAACGACCATTTCAATGACGTTGAAGGCTAACACTCACAGATTTTTGTCCAAGAAATGGTCTCCACCAGAAATCCAAGAATGTGATCTATGGCAAGGAAACATATGTGATCTATGGCAAGGAAACATATGTGGGGTGAGGTGTACGAGCCTCTGGTCGATGATCAATGGCCACACAACCCCCATTTTTGTCGAAAATAGCCATGAACGACCATTTTTCAATGACACTGAAGGCTAACACCTACGGATTTTTGACCAAGAATTGGTCTCCACCATAAATCCAAGAATGTGATCTATGGCAAGGAAACATATGTGGGGTGAGGTGTATGGGCCTCTGGTCGATGATCAATGGTCACACAACGCCCATTTTTGCTTAAAATAGCGATCAACGACCATTTTCAATAATACAGAAGGCTAACACGTATGGATTTTTGACCAAGAAATGGTCTCCACCAGAAATCCAAGAATGTGATCTATGGCAAGGAAACATATGTGGGGTGAGGTGTACAAGCCTCTGGTCGATGATCAATGGCCACACAACCCCAATTTTTGTCGAAAATAGCCATGAACGACCATTTTCAATGACACTGAAGGCTAACACCTCCGGAATTTTGACCAAGAAATGGTCTCCACATAAATCCAAGAATGTGATCTATGGCTAGGAAACATATGTGTAGTGAGGTGTATGAGCCTCTGGTCGAAGATCAATGGCCAAACAACCCCCATTTTTCTCAAAAATAGCCATGAATGACCATTTTCAATAATACCGAAGGCTAACACATTCGGATTTTTGCCCAAGAAATGGTCTCCACCAGAAATCCAAGAATGTGATCTATGGCAAGGAAACATATGGTGGGGTGAGTGTGTACGAGCCTCTGGGTCGATTGATCAATGGCCACACAACCCCCATTTTTGTCAAAAATAGCCATGAACGACCATTTTCAATGACGTTGAATGCTAACACTCACAGATTTTGACCAAGAAATGGTCTCCACCCAGAATCCAAGAATGTGATCTATGGCAAGGAAACATATGTGATCTATGGCAAGGAAACATATGTGGGGTGTGGTGTACGAGCCTCTGGTCGATGATCAATGGCCACACAACCCCCATTTTGTCGACAAATAGCCATGAACGACCATTTTCAATGACACTGAAGGCTAACACCTAGGGATTTTTGACCAAGAATTGGTCTCCACCATAAATCCAAGAATGTGATCTATGGCAAGGAAACATATGTGGGGTGAGGTGTATGGGCCTCTGGTCGATGATCAATGGCCACACAACGCCCATTGTTTGCTTAAAATAGCGATCAACGACCATTTTCAATAATTACAGAAGGCTAACACGTATGGATTTTTGACCAAGAAATGGTCTCCACCAGAAATCCAAGAATGTGATCTATGGGCAAGGAAACATATGTGGGGTGAGGTGTACGAGCCTCTGGTCGATGATCAATGGCCACACAACCCCCATTTTTGTCGAAAATAGCCATGAACGACATTTTCAATGACACTGAAGGCTAACACCCTCCGGAATTTTCGACCAATAAATGGTCTCCACCATAAATCCAAGAATGTGATCTATGGCTAAGGAAACATATGTGTAGTGAGGTGTATGAGCCTCTGGTCGAAGATCAATGGCCAAACAACCCCCATGTTTCTCGAAAATAGCCATGAATGACCATTTTCAATAATACGAAGGCTAACACATTCGATTTTTAGCCCAAGAAATGGTCTCCACCAGAAATCCAAGAATGTCATCTATGGCAAGGTAAAACATATGTTGGGGTGAGGTGTACGAGCCTCTGGTCGATGATCAATGGCCACACAACCCCCATTTTTTGTTTGTCGAAAATAGCCATGAACGGACCATTTTCAATGAACGTTGAAGGCTAACACCTCACAGGATTTTTGACCAAGAAATGGTCTCCACCAGAAATCCAAGAATGTGATCTATGGCAGGAAACATATGTGTAGTGAGGTGTATCGAGCTCTGGTCGAATATCAATGGCCACACAACCCCCTTATTTTGTCGAAAATAGCCATGAACGACCATTTTCCAATAAGTACCGAAGGCTAACACATTCGGATTTTTGACCTAAGAAATGGATCTCCACCAGAAATCCAAGAATGTGATCTATGGCAAGGAAACATATGTGGGGTGAGGTTTATGAGCCTCGGGTCGAATGATCAATGGCCACACAACCCCCATTTTTGTCGAAAATAGCCATGAATGACCATTTTCAATAATACCAGGAAGGCTAACACTACGGATTTTTGACCAAGAAATGGTCTCCACCAGAATCCAAGAATGTGATCTATGGCAAGGAAACATATGTTGGGGTAAAGTGTACGAGCCTCTGGTCGATGATCAATGGCCACACAACCCCCACTTTTGTCGAAAATAGCCATGAACGACCATTTTCAATGACACGGAAGGCTAACACCTAAGATTTTTGACCAAGAAATGGTCTCCACCATAAATCCAAGAATGTGATCTATGGCAAGGAAACATATGTGAGGTGAGGTGTACGAGCCTCTGGTCGATGATCAATGGCCACACAACCCCCATTTTTGTCGAAAATAGCCATGAACGACCATTTTCAATAATACCGAAGGCTAACACGTACGGATTTTTGACCAAGAAATGGTCTCCACCAGAAATCCAAGAATGTGATCAATGGCAAGAAAACATATGTGGGGTGTAAAGTGTACGAGCCTTTGGTCGATGATCAATGGCCACACAACCCCCACTTTTGTCGAAAATAGCCATGAACCGACCATTTTCAATGACACGGAAGGCTAACACCTATGAATTTTTGACCAAGAAATGGTCCTCCACCATAAATCCAAGAATTGATCTATGGCAAGGAAACATATGTGGGGTGAGGTGTAGGGCCTCTGGCCAATGATCAATGGCCACACCCAACACCCATTTTTGTCGAAAATATGATCAACGACCATTTTCACATAATATCGAAGGCGAACACGTATGGATTTTCGACCCCAAGAAATGGTCTCCACCAGAATCCGATAATGTGATCTATGGCAAGGAAAACATATGTGAGGTGAGGTGTACGAGCCTCTGGTCGATGATCAATGGCCACCCAACCCCCATTTTTGTCAAAAATAGCCATGAACGACCCATTTTCAATAATACCGAACGCTAAACACCTACGTATTTTTGACCAAGAAATGGTCTCCACCCATAAATCCAAGAATTGTGATCTATAGCAAGGAAACATAAGTGAGGTGAGGTGTACGATCCTCTGGTCGATGATAAATGGCCACACAACCCCTATTTTTGATGAAAATAGCCAATGAACGACCATTTTCAATAATACCGAAGGCTAACACCTACGGATTTTTGACCAAGAAATGCGGTCTCCACCAAAAATCCAAGAATGTGATCTATGGCAAGGAAACATACTGTGGGGTGAGGTGTTACGAGCCTCTGGTCGATGATCAATGGCCACACAACCCCCATTTTTGTCGAAAATCGCCATGAACGGACCATTTTCAATGACCACTGAAGGCTAACACCTACGGATTTTTGACCAAGAATTGGTCTCCCAACCATAAATCCAAGAATGTGAATCTATGGCAAGGAAACATATGTGGGGTGAGGGTGTATGGGCCTCTGGTCGATGATCAATGGCCACACAACGCCCCATTTTTGTCTAAAATAGCGATCAACGACCATTTTCAATAATACAGAAGGCTAACACGTATAGATTTTTGACCAAGAAATGGTCTCCACCAGAAATCCAAGAATGTGATCTATGGCAAGGAAACATATGTGGGGTGAGTGTGTACGAGCCTCTGGTCGATGATCAATGGCCACACAACCCCCCATTTTTTGTCGAAAATAGCCATGAACGACCATTTTCAATGACACTGAAGGCTAACACCTCCGGAATTTTGACCAAGAAATGGTCTCCACCAATAAATCCAAGAATGTGATCTATGGCAGGAAACATATGTGTAGTGAGGTGTATGAGCCTCTGGTCGAAGATCAATGGCCAAACAACCCCCATTTTTCTCGAAAATAGCCATGAATGACCATTTTCAATAATACCGAAGGCTAACACATTCAGATTTTTGCCCAAGAAATGTCTCCACCAGAAATCCAAGAATTTGATCTATGGCAAGGGAAAACATATGTGGGGTGAGGTGTACGAGCCTCTGGTCGATGATCAATGGCCACACAACCCCCATTTTTGTCGAAAATAGCCATGAACGACCATTTTCCAATGACGCTGAAGGCTAACACTCACAGATTTTTGACCAAGAAATGGTCTCCACCATAAATCCAAGAATGTGATCTATGGCAAGGAAACATATTTGTAGTGAGGTGTATCAACCTCTGGTCGAATATCAATGGCCACACAACCCTTATTTTTGTCGAAGATAGCCATGAACGACCATTTTCAATAGTACCGAAGGCTAACACATTCGGATTTTTGACTAAGAAATGGTCCTCCACCAGAAATCAAGAATGTGATCATATGGCAAGGAAAACATATGTGGGGTGAGGTTTATGAGCCTCTGGTCAATGATCAATGGCCACACAACCCCCATTTTTGTCGAAAATAGCCATGAATGACCATTTTCAATAATACGAAGGCTAACACGTACGATTTTTGACCAAGAAATGGTCTCCACCATAAATCCAAGAATGTTCGATCAATGGCAAGAAACATAGTGTGGGGTAATGTGTACGAGCCTCTGGTCGATGATCAATGGCCACACAACCCCCATTTTTGTCGAAAATAGCCCATGAACGATCATTTTCAATGACACGCAAGGCTAACACCTACGAATTTTTGACCAAGAAATGGTCTCCACCATAAATCCAAGAATGTGATCTATGGCAAGGAAACATATGTGGAGGTGAGGTGTACGAGCCTCTGGTCGATGATCAATGGCCACACAACCCCCATTTTTGTCGAAAATAGCCATGAATGACCATTTTCAATAATACCGAAGGCTAACACGTACGAATTTTTGACCAAAGACATGGTCTCCACCAGAAATCCAAGAATTTGTTCTATGGCAAGGAAACATATGTAGGGTGAGGTGTACGAGCCTCTGGTCGATGATAAATGGCCACACAACCCCCATTTTTGATGAAAATTGCCATGAACGACCATTTTCAATAATACCGAAGGCTAACGCCTACGGATTTTTGACCAAGAAATGGTCTCCACCAGTAATCCAAGAATGTGATCTATGGCAAGGAAACATATGTGGGGTGAGGTGTATGAGCCTCTGGTCGATGATCAATGGCCACACAACCCCCGTTTTTGTCGAAAATAGCCATGAACAACCATTTTCAATAATCCCGAAGGCTAACACCTACGGATTTTTGACCAAGAAATGGTCTCCACCAGAAATCCAAGAATATGATCTATGGCAAGGAAACATATTGTGGGGTGAGGTGTACGAGCCTCTGGTCGATGATCAATGGCCACACAACCCCCATTTTTGTCGAAAATAGCGATGAACGACCATTTTCAATAATACTGAAGGCTAACACATTCGGATTTTTGCCCTAGAATTGGTCTCCACCAGAAATCCAAGAATGTGATCTATGCAAGGAAACATATGTGGGGTGAGGTTGTACGAGCCTTTGGTCGATGATCAATTGCCCACACATCCCCCATTTTGTCGAAAATAGCCATGAACGACCATTTTCAATAATACCGAAGTGATAACACGTACAAATTTTTGACCAAGAAATGGTCCTCCACCAGAAATCCAAGAATGTGTTCTATGGCAAGGATACATATGTAGGGTGAGGTGTACGAGCCTCTGGTCGATGATAATGGCCACACAAACCCCATTTTTGATGAAAATAGCCCTGAACGACCATTTTCAATAATACCGAAGTCTAACGCCTACGGATTTTTGACCAAGAAATGGTCTCCACCAGTAATCCAAGAATGTGATCTATGGCCAACGAAACATATGTGGGGTGAGGTTATGAGCCTCTGGTCGATGATCAATGGCCACACAACCCCGTTCTTGTCGAAAATAGCCATGAACAACATTTTCAATAATACTGAAGGCTAACACCTACGGTTTTTGACCAAGAAATGGTCTCGACCAGAATCCAAGAATATGATCTATGGCAAGGAAACATATGTGGGGTGAGGTGTACGAGCCTCTGGTCGATTGATCAATGGCCACACAACCCCCATTTTTGTCGAAAATAGCGATGAATGACCCATTTTCAATAATACCGAAGGCTAACACATTCGGATTTTTGCCCTAGAATTGGTCTCCACCAGAAATCAAAGAATGTGATCTATGGCAAGGAAACCTATGTGGGGTGAGGTGTACGAGCCTTTGGTCGATGATCAATTGGCCACACATCTCCCCATTTTGTCGAAAATAGCCATGAACGACCATTTTCAATAATACCGAAGGCTAACACGTACGAATTTTTTGACCAAGAAATGGTCTCCACCCAGAAATCCAAGAATTTGTTCTATGGCAGGAAACATATGTAGGGTGAGGTGTACGAGCCTCTGGTCGATGATAAATGGCCACACAACCCCATTTTTGATGAAAATAGCCACACAACGCCCATTTTTGGTCTAAAATAGCGATCAACGACCATTTTCAATAATACAGAAGGCTAACACGTATGGATTTTTGACCAAGAAATGGTCTCCACCAGTAATCCAAAGAATGTGATCTATGGCAAGGAAACATATGTGGGGGGTGAGGTGTATGAGCCTCTGGTCAATGATCAATGGCCACACAACCCCCGTTTTTGTCGAAAATAGCCATGAACAACCATTTTCAATAATACAGAAGGCTAACACGTATGGATTTTTGACCAAGAAATGGTCTCCACCAGAAATCCGAGAATGTGAATCTATGGCAAGGAAACATATGTGGGGTGAGGTGTACGAGCCCTCTGGTCGATGATCAATGGCCACACAACCCTAATTTTGTAGAAAATAGCCATGAACGACCATTTTCAATGACACGAAGGCTAACACCTACGGATTTTTGACCAAGAAATGGTCTCCACCATAAATCAAGAATGTGATCTATGGCAAGGAAACATATGTGTAGTGAGGTGTATGAGCCTCTAGTCGAATATCAATGGCCCACACAACCCCCATTTTGTCGAAAATAGCCATAAACGACCATATTCAATAGTACCAAAGGCTAACACATTCGGAGTTTTTGACCAAGAAAGTGGTCTCCACCAAAAATCAAAGAATGTGATCTATGGCAAGGAAACATATTGTGGGGGAGATTTACGAGCCTCTAGTCGATGATCAATGGCCACACAACCCCCATTTTTTGTCGAAAATAGCCATGAACGACCATTTTCAATAGTACCGAAGGCTAACACATTCGGATTTTGGACAAGAAAATGGTCTCCACCAGAAATCAAATAATGTGATCCATGGCAAAGAAACATATGTGGGGTGAGGTTTACGATCCTCTGGTAGATGATAATGGCCACACAACACCCCATTTTTGTTCGAAAATACCATGAATGACCATTTCAATAATACCGAAGGCTAACACCGTATGGATTTTTGACCAAGAAATGGTCTCCACCAGAAATCCAAGAATGTGATCTATGCAAGGAAACATATAGTGGGGTGAGGTGTACGAGCCTCTGGTCGATGATCAATGGCCACAGAACCCCCATTTTTAGTTGAAAATAGCCATGAACGACCATTTTTCAATAATACCGAAGGCTAACACCTACGGATTTTTGACCAAGAAATGGTCTCCACCAGAAATCCAAGAATGTGATCTATGGCAAGGAAACATATGTGGAGTGAAGGTGTACGAAGCTCTGGTCGATGATCAATGGCCACACAACCCCCTTTTTTGTCGAAAATAGCCATGAACGACCATTTTCAATGACTACTAACGGCTAACACCTACTGGATTTTTGACCAAGAAATGGTCGCCACCATAAATCCAAGAATGTGATCTATGGCAAGGAAAACATATGTGGAGTGAGGGTGTATGAGCCTCTATGTCGAAGATCAATGGCCACACAACCCCCATTTTTGTCGAAAATAGCCATGAATGACCATTTTCAATAATACCGAAGGCTAACACATTCGGATTTTTGACCAAGAAATGGTCTCCACCAGAAATCCAAGAATGTGATCTATGGCAAGGAAACATATGTGAGGTGAGGTGTACGAGCCTCTGGTCGATGATCAATGGCCACACAACCCCCATTTTTGTCGAAAATAGCCATGAATGACCATTTTCAATAATACCGAAGGCTAACACGTACGATTTTTGACCAAGAAATGGTCTCCACCAGAAATCCAAGAATGTGATCTATGGCAAGGAAACATATGTGGGGTGAGGTGTACTGAGCCTCTGGTCGATGATCAATGGCCACACAACCCCCATTTTTGATGAAAATAGCCATGACCGACCATTTTTCAATAATACGAAGGCTAAGACCTACGGATTTTTTACCAAGAAATGGTCTCCACCAGAAATCCAAGAATGTGATCTATGACAAGGAAACATATGTGGGGTGAGGTTGTATGAGCCTCTGGTCGATGATCAATGGCCACACACCCCCATTTTTGTCGAAAATAGCCATGAACGACCATTTTCAATAATACCTGAAGGCTAACACCTACGAATGTTTGACCAAGAAATGGTCTCCACCAGAAATCCAATAATGTGATCTATGGCAAGGAAACATATGTGGGTGAGGTGTATGAGCCTCTGGTCGATGATCAATGGCCACACAACCCCATTTTGTCGAAAATAGCCATGAACGACCATTTTCAATAATACCGAAGGCTAACACATACGATTTTTGACAAAGAAATGGTCTCCACCATAAATCCAAGAATGTTATCTATGGCAAGGAAACAATGTGTTAGTGAGGTGTATGAGCTCTGGTCGAATATCAATGGCCACACAACCCCCATTTTTTTCGAAAATAGCATGAACGACATTTTCAATAGTACCGAAGGCTAACACATTCGGATTTTTGACCATCAAACCCGGTCTCCACCAGAAATCAAAGAATGGTGATCTATGGCAAGGAAACATATGTGGGGTGAGGTTGTACTGAGCCTCTGGTCGATGATCAATGGCCACACAAACCCCATTTTTGTCGAAAAATAGCCATGAACGACCATTTTCAATAATACGAAGGCTAACGTACGGATTTTGACCAAGAAATGGTCTCCACCAGAAATCCAAAATGTGATCTATGGCAAGGAAACATATGTGGGGTGAGGTATGAGCCTCTGGTCGATGATCAATGGCCACACAACCCCCATTTTTGTCGAAAATAGCCATGAACGACCATTTTCAATAGTACCGAAGGCTAACACATTCGGATTTTGACCAAGAAATAGTCTACAC